>PNEQ01119079.1:0-36242 GCA_003012365.1 Medauroidea extradentata
TGTAATTTATGTTAATTAATTCTGTAAAAGGCATTTTGTTTGTAACTTTTGTCTAATTTGTAATTAAATGACTACAGATTGACATAAAAATGATAAATTAAAAATAACCCCAAAAAAATCTATTTTTAATTCGAATTTTCGTTTGGACTACACCTGTAGTCCAAGCGCCTAACTGTGTTATTTTTTACCATGCGCCTGATGGAGGGTTAATGTGCGAAACAGGGGAAAAAATGCTCTTTTTATTTCCAGATACTCAGGCTGGCGATCATAAAACAAAACAACTTACATTACTAATGACTTCACATAATTTATCAATGATATTCGTGAACAGTCACTTCTAAAACTTTATTTATGTGTTTATCAGAAACCGATATCCATTACATAACGGACAAACAAACTGAATGACGCAATTCGCTTCCAAGCGGCGAAAACCTAACTCTGGTGCCATCTGTCGGTGAAATTTTAAACTACCTCTGTGGCGCGAAAAGTTAGCGGCGTCTGCCAACGACAATCGACTCGGCTGCGTCGCTTTCTGCTGCCGCTAATTAAATGAAATTGTACAGTCAGCAGGTACCTCAGTAAGAACTTAAATAAATATTTTAAAGTATATTAAATACAGAGAAGTCGTTTACAATTGATGTTGTTTCACTAATGCTGTATTCAAATAAGAAAATCCATGGAACTACATGCAGTTATTCGCTACCAACCATACAAACAATAATGCAACTGTTGTTAATGTTGTCTTATATGCAGTAACGGCTAGTGATTTTTTTCAAAGGTTAAATCTTTAGTGCTCACTTTATTCCGAATGGCCTATAGCAGTGTAGGACATGCGTACATAAAATTGAAACACGTGTTCTTTCAAAGCACCATTGGCAATCAGAACTGACGAAGACTGTTAACATGCCACCCAGCTATTCGGTCCATTTACTACCGCCCACATCTAGCATTCTTCAGCTAAACCTGCTCCCACTCATGTCGTCACTTACATAGCATCAAATGAACCCAGTCGCATCTTCTACCATGCTTCCAGTAAATACACCAGCTAGGTTCCAGATACTTCCGAACTTTGCATGTCATGGTACAGAGAACCCCGGGCATTTACTACAGATTGTTTACCGCAATTAACATATGTTATACGAGTTAAGGAATGACCCAGTGTCGTCGGTGCTCGGCTGACAGTTGATGTGCATGCTTGGTGGGAAATGACAACAGAGTACCAAATTACATGAGATCAGTTCGTGGATAAATTCTCGGTACGCTACACGAGCATGTTTGCTACTCTGGAAGCACAACTAACAATGTTTAATGAGAAACAACACCACACAGATGAGTGTGAGGAATTTCGTTTACATGATTCTACCCACACCTACCTACCATCAGGTGATGTAATAGAGTCTGTCCTCCAGACAGTGCCACCAGAATACCATTTGGCACTGCGCCAAGAAATTTATAATGGTTATTTCACTTTTGTATGCACTGCAGCTAGAATCGCACAAGACACAGTCAAACTATGCCATGCGATTTACTAACAAAAACCCAACTGTACTCAAATGAACTAGATGAATAATACAGTCGAGGTCACACTAACTGCCCCATCCAGTAGCACACCAACAACCGAGAACTCAAGTGGGGGAAATGAGGTCGGATGTTCTGAGCATAGTGCTGGTGTAAACTTTCTCACACACACGAACGATAGAACAGGCACGTTCATGCGGCAGACACCACGATATTACTGCCCGGGCCGACAAATGCATTTGCACAAGGACTGCCCACTGAAAGGGAACAACCCTGAGCCAACACAGGGAAATGGGTTTGCAGGGTAGGGATAACACCGCCCCCTACCCAAATAGAGTATACACAACGAAAGCTACAACTACTGCACAAAATAATAAAATGCCTATCTTGCCAAATATACAAAAATTATGCAACTCAGTTTACCTGAATTCATACCTCTAGTCACTCTCATAGACACAACAGCATCGCACAACTACATCTGCGGAGAAATAAGCTACGCCTCAGAAATCATATGCTCAAAACTAGTGCAGCTTGCCACGCACGTCAACATGAGCCATGCCATAGGCACAGATGTTGTGACACTGACTATACATGACGAAGACATGGAATTACCAGTTACCATCATCACAGGCCTCCGTGAAAACCTCATCCTTGGTGTACCTTGGATCATACAAGATGTTGCAATAGAACTCTTTCAAGACCACATTCATTTGGGCAATTCCAATACAAGACTCTATATGACTTGGGATACCATCAGGCAATTTAAAGGCGATGCCAGACATTAACAATTTCGACCATGCAGTCCCTGTGGAACGTCAATAGGCAGTAAAAAACATCCTCGGTGAATGCAGTGATCTCATTGCAAGTGTTGACCCACTGCACCGTACTACATTTACAGAGGATAACATACCCACAGAACATGACGAGCCAGTCTATACATCACCCAGAGATTACATAATGCACCATCGCCATATCATCGAAGAACTGTACTGTTCTCTACTTAGGAGCTAGCACCTCAACCACTGGTGAAGTTAACAAAATTAGAAAAACAAGATAAGGTGGGTGGCGAATCCCTATAGATTTGCAATGGTGCTAAGTCAAAAGTAATCATCACTCAAAGTAAATCAAACTCATAACCTCAAACACCTCAGTGAAGTAATACCAGTTAAACAAATAGCCAGAGCTGCAAGCATAATCACATTAATCTTCCAATCATGAAGAAGGGTAAACTATAGAATACAACTTTAACTGAAAAAAAAAAATCAAAAAGTCGGGTTCAATCCCAGCAGAGATTTATTCAAAAATCAAAACATGACAAAGATCAACATAACCTTAAACAATTTACAAACTCAAATAATCAGCAACACAAGTCAAAATATTAGAAATTAAAAATACGAAAGTACAGAAATAACATTACACATCAACTTTATGAATTACTATAATCAGGCATGCAAAAGTACCAGTTAATCTGTTAATCTGAACAATATGAATCAAAAGTAGCCCTAGTCGAGAGTACAGAAAAGGGTGTAGCAAAAGACAAAACAAACGTTATAAAATAGCTAGCCCTATTCTTATAGGATACTAACTTTAACAAGAACAGGAACAATGCTAACAGAGTTCCATACCTCAGTTGCGAATGCACAACACAATCACAAGTCTGAAAAAACTCTATACTTATAGGTGGTAAACGTCAGGGGGACACATGCCCCAAAACACTTACAGCAGGAAAGTCTACAGAGTCCCATACCTCGGTAGTATGCATACATAACCTATCACCCAAGCACAGTCTCGTAAGCGGCCATACATGGTGCACGAAAATTACTCCTTCCAAATATTATAAATTACCTGTAATAAAATACTTTCTCTGCAAAGGTCTAACCTTGAAAATTACATGCCAGCAATTATAAATTAATAAACAAACAAAATGTAACTATAAAATCTAAATGTCTGCCTTTCTCTCTTTCTTTAATTAAGGAAAATTAAAATAGTTACTAAAAGTTTAACATTGAAAAAACCCGAACGCGAAAGTTAACCTGAAATACTGATCAAAAGTGAAAAACAACAACAGCAAAAACACGAACGAGACACTAGGACTTGGGCCATTATGCTACAGGACTTCACCAAAAAAAACCCTAACAATTAACTAAGCAAGGCGCCGAAAATTAATTAATTACAAGTCATGCAGCATAACAACCCATATCACATTCATGAAGTCGAAATACAAGAATGCATTTCACTGGAAGCCGACTGAACGTACATACAAAAAATCCTGGGGCTTAAATACAAATAACGAGGATGAATATAAACCCAGAAATAGTCCGCCCAACATGGCAGAACAACAGTAACAAATAAAAATAACAATAAAATAACTATCCCCAATTAGCCTGAAAATACACAATGAAAACTAAATACAAACTTTATACAACTCGATGCGTAGAAAATTAATTTTATACTATCTCAGTTTGTAAATTTCAGATATACACAAGAAAAATAATTATAATAAAACTAAGAACAATTTCTTGTTGTACGGTGCTGGTCACGTGAGTGCACTAGTGTAGCACAAAGTTAGTTGGACTGCCTGCACCTGTGTCTCTGCTTAGTCTACAATATATCTATGGCGAAGAAACATCATGTTTACATGTTGCATCGTAAAATATTCCAAACTATTTCAAATGGATTACTGGATCACAAGGTATGTAAGAGTTTCTATTGACGTGAATTGTTCAAAACATAGCAGCGGAATACATACGGACATATTAATAAAATAAATTATTAGTTTCTGAATATTAAAATGTCCAAGTTGTCTCGTGTGTCGTCAAACTTGCCTGTCAAACCGACAAGGTCGGTTCAGAACAAGTAACGGATATGGTCATCGAACCTTCCAATAACAATTACAACTCCGCCATTATGTTGGCACCCAAAAAGAATGGCTCTTGGAAGTTGTGTGTGGTTCTAGGCTCACTGAAGAAAATCACCAAGAGTTCTGCAACATCTGTGATCAGCATCACTACCGCACTAAGCCTACTTGGCTCTCCTAAAGTCACTTCATCATTCGACCTATTCTCAGGATACTGGCAGGTACGGGTAACTGTGAAGGATGGACATAAGACTGATTTCAACTTGCCAGATGGGAGAAGGTATCAGTTTTGTGCAATGCTATTTGGCCTGAAGTACACACCTGCCACATTTTAGGCAATGATGAACCAAGTTTTGAATGTCTACATCGGTACATTTTCCACTGCCTAACTGGATGACATGGTAGTCTGGTCAGATACATGGGAAGACCATTTATGGCACCTGGCCCTCGTCCTCGAGAGGTTTTCCGAAGCTGGGCTCACACATAAGAGCCACATTAGCAAGACAAAACTGGACTTCCTAGGCCATGTCGTCAATAGTGAAGGGAACCCCTCGCATAAGAAAACAATTTTGAAAGTGTTTTGGGTTAACAAGCTGGATATGCCTTTACAAAAGAGACTTGGCTAAATCACCACAACTCTCACAGCTCTCATGTCGACCACCAATAAATTTCACTAGGACCTAGCTGCTGACCAGGCTTTCCATGCAGTGAAGGATAGGTTCCGAAACTGTCAAAACCTGTCACACCATAACCCAACGAAACACCTGTTACTGCAAACAAATACTAGCCAGGAAGGCCTTGGTGCTGTACTCTACCAGAATGGGGACAATGGCGAACACCACATCATAGATATGCTAGTGTAAAGTTTGGACAGGTTGAATGGCAATACAATGTTAATGAGTGAGAGTGTGTGGCATTCGTACAGGCTATTAAGAAATGCCGGTTGTACCTGGAGTTTCAATAGTTTACACTACGAACGAACAATCGGAGCCTGGTAGGGTTATACAATATGTGTTAAGCCAGTAGAAAGCTCACCAGGTGGTCCATGCTAATACAGTCATACAACTTAGTTGCAGAGTATGTGTCTGGTATCGAAAATGAGCTAGCAGATGTGCTTTCGTGCTCTCCCTGCCCAAACATCTGCACCAAACACACAGACGAATCAGAAAACATGTTACCACCAGTGCACATGAGGGAAGTCAGTCATGATTCATCCCTTATACAGCTGAACCAACTGAAAATTCCTGCGACAACCCAAGATGAGCTATCGGCTGACCAGCTCGAAAGTTTTATTCTGTGTGACCAAGTGACAGCACCTGATGACATACATTGGAGGAATAGTGTGTTATGATCAGCACAGAAAACTGGAGAGTGGTGGATGAATGCTTGGAAACCCACACCATAGACCAGATAACCAGATGGAATACCTATGTCACTATCACTGCCAACCTACAGGTACTTTGTTATGTGCACAATGGCAACATTGTGGGTCACTCTGGAGAAGACTAAACACGCACAATATCGCTAAGAGGACGATCAGCATCTACAAAAGCCTCGCCTGTGTACTGAACTGTTTAACACAGTGGCACTGGACATCATGGGTCCTTACCCACGGAGCTTCATCATAGTGGTCACCAACACCTTCTCGAGATGGGCGGATGTGTATGCAGTCAGTAGCACATGGGCAGACGTAATTGCTAAAGTCTTGGAGACCTAATTCATCTCCATGTGGGGATTTCCTAGGATCCATTTAACTGACAATGACAGCCAGTTTACCGGGCGTCGGTGGAGTGACCTCTGCGAGAGGTGAAGAGTAGAACATCATACCACTGCTTCCTATCATCTAAGGGCCAAACCCACCTAGCGAAGGAACCAAGACCTCATGACACAAGTACACCTACGTGATAGAGACGAGCACAGCATCTGGCCAAACCACATCCTAGCAGCACTCCATGCAAGAGTTAATGCTGCAATGGGAAAAATACCAGCAGAAGTGTTGCAAACACTGCCCACCCAGGCGAGTGAGGAACTCCACAGATTGACAAAGAGCCAGAACTACCATGGAAGGAATGACAACGAAGTTTGAATCAGCAGGTATGCAAAAACGAGGCTTGCTATGTACACACTTGGGTTCCGAACTCACAGCTCCCACCTAAGGTACTCCAGCCAGATGATCTCATGTACGTCTGCGAACACCCACAGTCTGACTACCAAAAGAGATTCTGTGCAGGCCTAACAGCAAAGTGGAGTGGCCCATGCCCAGTACTCCACAACCCAGGACCAGAAGTCTACCTAGTAAGAACTACCAACAAGTCGCTAAAGCACACTGCGATCACATCCGACTGCTGGAAAGCGATGATGATCCATAATATCCGTAAACCAACCACACAAGAATCAGCTACACCCCTTTGGACGCTGAACTAGGTACTTCCGACACCTGGCGATAATCGTGCCACCAGGGATTGAAAGGGAAGTTGTAATGAAGAGCCCAACTATAGCAAACCCTATGACCTGAGTTCGGGAGAAAGAGTAAAACCTCTCTAGGTGTCATGGTCAACCTCGATGCAACCATGTACACTGAAGGACCATCACTAGTCAGGAAAGACCCAGAGCACCCCAGACAAGCAGTCAGCAAGCTACCGACGACCATGGAAGTTGTCATGGAACCTGGAAGCAGTGAAGTCTTCAGGGACCATGGCACAATGAAATAATTCTACACCAGTAGGTGCATGTGGCATCTCAGTTTCAGACACAGAGTAGCAGCAACAGTGACTTCTACTTGCACACCAACCACAACGATGCTCGGCATCAACATGCCCATCATGAGCACATCAGGCACACCAAGAGCATTGAATGGAATGACCCCATGTTCAATGCCTCCTTCAGCAGCTGTGTACACAAGCTGAGTCACTGTGGAAATGACTTCTCCGACCGCCCCAACGCTACTCAAATGACAGGCAATGGACATCGAGGATGTCTGGGGACACAACATGCCGAAAGACACTTCACCACATCTAGCAGTCCTTTTTTGCCAGTGCACTTGCCAGACACACAGACACAGCCAACCACACCAAGAAGATGACGAAAAAGGGAACAGGTCCCTGCACAGCAAGGAAATGACTCAATCGTACATGCCAGCAACAAAAGTCCTAAGGGCTGGACCATCACCAAGTTTCATTGAATGGCAAACTGCCACCTTCAATGAAGCCACTGACATCCCGACTCAAAGACCTCAGCAGCGCCGCTGCATACCTCCAATGCACTGCTGCCCAACCTGCAGTTCCCCAAAATGACAATGTCGTTTGGCACAGCACAGGTGTGTTGGTGCACCTTATCACCAGCACCAGCTGCGAACACATCCATGATGGGCCCCACAGTGCTGTGTGTCACCGAACCTAAGGTGCGTGGTTAAATGGGCTCTCAAAAGTGGGCTCTCTGGCATTTCCCTCCATGCCCTTGTTGACCTTGCCTTCTACCAGACTGTGTTACCTGATACAATGCTCAGCTTTCCCGACATCTTCTGTGGTCATGCACACAGCTGCTGGGGTCACAGGCCCCTCCCAGGACATTTGTAAGTATTGTAAATAGGTGCTAATCCACGTGTATATACAACTGTATGATTTCCAAATAGTAAACAGTACAAATAATTTCTTATATATTTAATCTTACATTGCACTCTTTGTTTTAAATGTCTAATTCGTGATCGAATGCACAGGAACTGAGTTGCTGGATGGCAACTTTTGTTCTTTACTATAGTTCAGTGCAACAAACACGAGGTGAAAAGAACTACAACATACTTTCATTAATGGTTCTCTGCCAGGCACAGTGTATTACATCCGATAGGTGGGAGATTGTATAAATATAAATAAGCAGTTTTCTCACTTATAGCGTTCACAATATGGGATAATAAATTATGTCATATTTCTTGTACATACTTTAATTAATTGTATGCTGTATTACTGCCTGTACTGACTCATTGTATGCTGTATCATTGTTTCAAGGGAACTGCACTCATGGAACTGTATAAACACTATAGTATAATATGAGGTTTGTCGATCAAACCAAGGAATTCTACCACATTTCTCCTGATGGGGAACAAATGGCTGGACCTCATCTATTGTGTTTAATTCCTTCAACACTTCCCTTTCCTCTTTTTGGTGCTCGCTCCTTCTCGGAGGTAATGACTCACTCACACCTCCTGGTGTTCTCTCCTTCTCGGGGTTAGCAGACCACTCCACTCTCCCTATCTGGAGTATTCTACGCTACCCATATCCGGCGTGATACCGAAGCTGTATATGTGGATTACTGTGTGACCGACAGCCTATTTCTAACTACTACAAATAGGCGCCCATAATAGGTTCCAATAACAAATCTCGACGTATCTCACCAGACAGTGACATACAGGATACAGCCGATACATCCCTGGCTGTTGACCTCGACCCTGGCATTTCATGAGTCTCATGCTGGTCCAAGAATAACTGGAATTGGCCAGCTGATGCTCATCTAAACTCTCCGAATCTCTGTTAACGCAAATCCTGCGACGACCACACGTGTAAAAACATAAACTTTGTCACATTATTTTATTTACACAGGATTTTACAATGTTTTCATTTACATTACACTGCTCCGATAACTGTTATCTACAATATCTGCTCATTAAATGCATTGGTGTTGAATGTACACTATATTGAACCAGTGGCGGATTTAAGCCTTTTTCTTAGAGGGGGCGGGGAGTATGCCTTAAGAAGTATTTATATACACACCCCACTAACCAAAAGCGGGGGGTCATGGGGTCCTCCCCCGGAAAAATTAGGATTTGTAGGAGCAAAATGGTGCTATTTCAGGAGTTTTCTGGCCAAAAATTTGAAAATACTTCTTTCAAAAAATGGTGATATTTTTTACGATAAGTTATATTTGTAAAGGGAAAATCTATGTGCTGACATAAAAAAATTCTGATGTGCCATGTGGTCATCACCCCAATTAATATGAGTGATTGCCATCAATTATAAGGAATTATCATAACTTACAGACATAATAATAAAAATATGTATTGCAACGATTAATTCTTGTCATCGTGTCAGGATGCCGATATTCTCTATGTATAGAAATGCATTTAGGAAAAACAGAAATGTATATAATTTATCTTTGTGGAAACAGCAGGTGCAAGTGTCTGGGCCTTCACGACCCCCCTCCCACCCACCAAAACCACACTCATGTGCTGCTGGACGAGAGGGGAGGAAAGCCAGCCTATTGTGTATAAGACACAAAGGTTTAATAGTTACGATAATTAGAATATGAGGAATTTTAGGAATTGATTAAAATAAATGTAGTGTATTAGTCAAAGTGCGCAGCTGAATTAAATTATGTAATGAATGCGGCGGTGGCAGGATGTTAAAAATGTCCTTGAAGGGTGCGGCCATCTTTCGGAAGCTGTCTCCTAATTGGTCTAACTAAACCAACGCCTACAGGGCAAGCGACAGGGAGGTTGGCGCCAGACAAGAGCATGGCTAGGTCATTGACAGATTTTGGGACAGATGTTTTCGAGCCGCGGAAGACAGCATTGAGACGCAGATAACGATGGGCCAGAGTGCCCCAGGGAGTCAGTTCAGGCGCCGGACGCCTTTACAGAGATGGTGTTAAATCAGGAGATCGACGGAACTGGTGATACCGTCGGGCGTTTTCAATTTATGCGTCGGGACGCCTACGAGTTGCGGTATTCGGACCGGATATTTAGAAGTATTGTAAAGCGTCACAAGTTAAGAACGGCAAACCACTGACGACGCCATGGTAACCTTCAACGTATTTTAGCTACATATTGCTGAGACGAGCCGGCGTATAATCATCAAGTGCAAAAACCGACAAACCTTGCATAATAACGATAATGCATCGGGAGGACAGTGAGAGCTTGCTATCTGGTATAAACTGAACTTGCCGACTTTTTGTTACTCCACACACTGTACACCACAGAACTTTAGGTCGCCGCAAATTAAGTACAATTTTAAGATTCTGCATAGACGAATGTTTTTTTTTTTGTGTTATCTCTTGAAAAACGTACTCTAATGAATGACAACTAAGTTGCACAAAACATTTTGAATCTAGAAACTAGACGTGTTTATTACATACTACAGATACACTACATTCTGTTATGCAATTCTTAAAAACCACATTGGAAATCATTACCTACCAGACCTCACAAAATATACGTGCGACCTGGTTAATTTTGCAATACATTTTGTTCTGCTGGTCCACGATTTTTTTTAGGGAATTTTCTGGTTACCCTGCCCCTTCATTCCGGTGTTGCGGTATACTGATACCATGTCACCCATCACAAGCACAAAATACCTAGTTGTTAAGTACTGGTCAAAATCGCTTCACTCATTCAAAAGCCTCTTGTCACGAGAACATACACCCACGAAAACCAACAGACTTGTCGAAACTAAATCATTCATACTGAAATTATATATCACGAGCCAATGGCTATTCGCTCACATTTATCGACACAAGAATAAAATTAATGTATTTTTAAGACATTTCTGAAAGTCTAGTAAAAATCCTTTACTTCAGATATTTTAAATACAAAAATTTGATGTTTTTTTTTTTTTTTTTTTTTTAGCTGTAAGCATACAACCCGCGACATTAATTAAGTTCAGTGTTAATTATTTAACTACTATTATTCATTAAGAGGTTGCGCTAGAATATGTTCCCGTAACGTCGAAATTTTGATTTTGACATGTAGCTGTGGGAAAACTATGCACGCTAAAATATTGTTCTTGAGTAGATAATATAGTTACTAGTAACATAATGCTATAATACTAAACTAATAAATTAACGCTATTTCGCACAAATTAAATTTTAGAATTTTTCACGCTAGAATGATCTTAAACTGCTTTCACGGTTTAAAGAACCTGATAAAATCGAACATGTGTCATAGTATCAGCATCGCCGTCTCCTGTTGCTTCACGTTTCTACAGTTTACTAAAAATATGTCAATAGGTTATTTTCTCTATCTTACTACTTAGTATTCAACATATAAACATAACGCAAAACACTTCACAACAAAAATATTTCAAACCATCACTCATTCACTGCATACTAGTGACTGACAGTGCGTAAAGACACTCCGAACACCCCTCACCCCCCAGTTCTGCTCACGTCTATGGGCTGTTATTTATGACAGGGCCGTGTTCTGACCAGTCTCTCTTCGACCTGACCACTCGCCCTCCTACTTAGAACGTGTCGAAAGGGACGTTAGACAAAATAATAATAAAAATAACAGGAAATATATCCTCACAGCACACAGCGCTTTTCGAGCAAGAACAAGCCTCGCTTACGTAAAACGGAGCTTGAGAGAGGGGAAAATGTCGTTTAACAATATTGAATTTCGCAGTTATGATCACGTAAAATGTACATTTTATATGGGTGCTTATATTAAGTCATTTGTGAGTACTTGTGCATAATTGAATATTATTTGCAAATATTTATTTGTTCAATTTACTTCACTAAAAAAATACACGACAGGTTCTTAGGGGGGGGGGCGGTCGCCCCCTCTGGCCCCCTTAAATCCGCCACTGTATTGAACAGTAATCATAGTTATAAATACCTCCGAGTTTACATTCGGTGCATCGACTTTAAATACGAAATGTATTATTGCAGTTGCGAATCTCATAAATGCATGCATAGTATACTCGAACTTGTAACTGAAAACTGCCAAATAACACACATGACACACGCAATTCAAAAGTTCAAGTTCCGTTCAGCATACTACCATGAAGAATGGTGACACACATTACCAAAACCATAAATAATGTGTTTCCTTAATCCATGAAACAGGAACAAAAATGTGGATTCTGATTCCAGATATTAAGGCTGGCGATCGTGAAATATAATTAACAAATTACCAATGTAAAGAAAATATATTGTGAAACTTTTTTTTCTCTTTATATAAACGATGAGACAAAATAGAAAAATCAACCAATATCTCTATTACTAGAGCTATTGACCAAATGGAAACTAAACACCTGTAGAAGTCGTAAGAAATACAATTAAACAGGACTAACACAATAGGAAAAATAATGACTTCTACAGAAAAGTCGGGTAACTAGATAGTAAAATAAGCAGAAATTATGATAGTGTATGGAATTTCAAATGATGTGTTTTTACTGTGACCAAGGTTATTAACTCGGGTTCTACGTAATTTTCTGTGTTCTATAGGTTTCCATTTTCCTGTTTGTTCCCGGAACAACTTATAAACATCTTTAAACTCTTTGCTAGCTCAGATTAAGAAATCTCAGGTCGATCTTTGGTTTTTGTTCATTTTGAAGTGAATTACACTTGTTGAGATATAAGAAGAATTTTAAAGCTGTTCTGCCTAATCAACTAATTTTCGGGAATTTATCGAAAATGTACTAGATTTTTTCGAACTCTTGACGAAGAACTAAACGTGGCACAACAGCGTAGTTTGGGTGGGTCTTACCGAGGATGTCTTTTAGTAGGTCGGGACATAATTGCCTCTAGATTATCCTTTGATACTAATTTGACGACATCCTTCTCGTCTTTGGGTGGCGACCACGCACTCTTGGTGCTTGTAAGACGATCGCGACCTCTTCGCCCCCAGATGAAGCTCTCGTTCCCCACGTTCATTGAATGGTGGACCCGTCGAACTGTAGACCTCGGAGACCTGGACAGCAACGAACACGAAGTGGACTATAAAATGGCCTGATCCACGGGCTCTTCTTTATGATTCCCTTGAATACCCTTCTTCGGTGTTGACATCGTGTATAATTTCAAGTACAATTCTCCTGGTATTAGTCATAGATGCAAAATGAGACCTTTCTGACGACGCATAAGATTAATTTAGCGTCTTGTCGAAGAAATCCTCAGGTCTTCTTGACTACACTTCTGTTCGGCATCATGAATGGGAACGTTCTTATTACCCATAACATTTTCTCAATCGTTCTTAAACAAAACTACTTCTCTTGTTTTAACGTCGCAACACCAATTCCATTTAATACTTTCCTCGTAGCTAACCCCGGGTTTGTTCGCTAATATGATCAGATCAGGTTGTAATCCGTGATACAAAGCAAAATATTTCTAGCATAGATATAAAAGCTGTAGAAGTCATTAAAGTTTCAGAAACACAATACCTTATACATTCAATACATAGACGATTAAAACTTACATTCTTCCTGGCACGTGGTAACTATCGTCATAGAATAGTAAATACCTAGGATAATTGACAAATAAATTGAAATTTATACTAATCTGTAACATTGGACAAAATGCTTTGTTACACCAATGACTGCACATAATTTTGTTTGACATCCATAATCAGTCATTTATAATACTTTTAAATGTGTATATCAGAAACCCACTCAATTACTCGACTTGATTCCAAGCGAATCAGCGAAAACTTAACTCTTATGCCACCTGGCTGTGAAACTTGAACAATATCTGTAGCACAGAGTGCTACTGGCAATGTTTAAAACAGCAGTTTCTGCCATTCATTTGCTGTATAATGTTTTTTATATATTTATTCGGCACATGTTTTATTATTTCTGACATTAGAGTGATTTATTAATGGAATTTAACATTTATTATTAATTGAAGGGTACTGTGATTCTTATTTTTCATGCAGTACTTTTCTGCTAACTATACAGCAGTTTACTCTCAAGTCTCCTAGTCCAGGCAAAGCAACCACAGGCTCCCTTCGCGGGCTAACTCGCCACACCGCTATCAGCTTTTAGTACTATCCACAGAAAATACTATATGTCCTTGGCTGCACCGTTCTCAGTGGGGTAGAGACCTCGCCTTCCATGTGTGTCCTTGTGTTAGTGCAATTCGTCCGTGCCTGTGTTTCAGCTTGGCTGCGTGCATACAAATTAAATCTTGCACCGCCTTGGCTTCTTCATCCTCCCGCATGCAGAACCTGCTGTGCACGAAGGATACTTCCTTCAGTTCTCTTTAGCACTCTTTAGACATATTCGCGCCATCTTTCGGCTGCATTATAAATTAATTAGCATCATCACACCTACTATATAATGTACTTTACCACATTGTGAAAGCCTTTACTCAACAAACATGACATTAGGTGAGCAATTTGTCAAGTGTGAGACCTGCAAACACTATCACAAACCATATCTTATTAGTAGTCATCTCATAAGTAGATTACATAAAGGCCTTGCATGAAAAATCCCATCAGCCTACAAATGCATGGTAATTTTTTAATATACCACAGCATTTAATACCAAAACAGAAATTCCCATGAAAAAAACCAGGCCAATGTGATGCTTGTGGCCATTTTTATAAACCATCACTCGTAAGGAGTCGTTTGAGGAGCAAAATACACAAGTACACACTCAGGTTCACACTTGAAGAAACTGAAACTGCATTCAACAGTTGGTTGAAAACATATGCTATTAGTAATGTAATTGCTTACAATGATCCCAATCATTTTCTTAATGACACAACATACAGTTATAAACAAAATAATGAAAGAAGACAAACAAATGAACTTGAAAGTAAGCTTGAAGTAATTTGCTGAGTATAAAAGAGGGACTGGTGGCAATACTGATATATGTAGAAAGTGGTTTTAAAACATAAAATGAAGTTATTCTGAAATCAACCGATCTAGAAGAATATTGTTCTAACAGTACATCAATAATATTATAGCGGAGATGGGGGTATTTGAGATAAAGGGTTCTCAGTAGGTGCTCAACAGGATATTCAAACTGGAAGTACAAATAAATAAATACATACAATTTAAGGGTAACTCGTATATAGATCTCCTCGAAGGACTCAAAGCTAAACAGACTGTAATCCATATCCAGAATAAAAATCAAAAATGATTGTCGTGGTACATTTTGTCTGTTCTTCACCCAGTACAAAAGGATCTTCAAAGAGTGACCAAATATGTGGCACACGAACACGAGATTGATGATGCGCTCAAGGTTTGGAGTTCCCAATGAAATTTGATAGCATCCCAACATTTGAGAAAATATCAGAAATTAAAGTAATGTCTATGCATATCAAGAAAAATTAAAATACGGTGAAATTAAGTAACAATTTATCCATTAAGGACAACTTAAAATAAGACATGTAAGCATGTTGACCTGTATATCAAAGACGAAATGGTTGACCACTAGTGTTGGATAAAAAATCTTTCCAGGATTCAAGGGGCACAGGTGACTAAGAATGGCCATAAGTATGTGACTGGTGCTCGCAGTACCTCTACTCTGAACGCAAGTTAAATGCTCACGAGGAAGACTGTCGGGATCACGATGGTGTATGAGTACAACTTCCATATAAAGAAAATAATGTGTTAGAATTTAAGAACAAAAATCATTCTTTAAAAGTGTCTTTCGCCATATATGCCAATTTCGAATGTTTGTGGACAAAATTATACCCTAGTGAACCTACTAACACAGACGAATCGTACACGAAACTATACCAAAATCATGAATCTATTACTTTTTGTTATTACATAAAATATGAACATGGTGGTGTAAAATTTTATAGATGAATTTATTCTATTTTGTGTGATATTAAATGAATATCTTTGTGTGAAAGTGTTGTAGTGCGTGTGAGCTTTTTCTGTGATAACATATTACACTGGTAAAATACAGAACACTGATAAAACTAATCTACACAGAGAACACATATTTGGAAATAGCAAAAATTTAGAAAAATTACTAAATTACTTTGAACGTTATTAAATCTTGTTGGAGTCTAAATCAATAAAATTTGAGACATTTACACTGAAGACAGTTCATAGAAGTTAGAGTAAGGCTCGTAAGCATCTGTCTTACGCGTTATCCCTCGTAGTTTTCAAGTTTACTCAGAAGTTAAATTAAAATTTATATTATATTGACTTTTCTGAAACTGGCAAACTTTTTAGCACGACTTCTTGGACCTAGGATCCACTTCAATAGATCTCTAAACTTACGATGACGGCAGGGTCGGCGTCTCAGCAGAGAAGCCTGCCGTGGGACGACATGCCCTAGGAGCTTTCCTAGAAGAAGTGACGCTTACTTAAAACTCGGTTGAGGCACTCGCAAAAGAGAAAATATCAAAACTTCTCTTACTAAGAGAAACGAAAATTTTAGTACAGTTACTGATCACAATAACCAAGGTTTTCTTTAACTTCCGTGCGTCATAGCACACTGATAAATACATAAACAATATTACATGAAATATTTAAAATTGAACTTATTAAAATTTGACAATTCTTTTACTGAAAATTGTGATTTAAATGTATAAAATATGACTTAAATTTAAATTTCGCATTAATCACAAAAAATTAAATAAAGTTTATCAAATAAATTAATTACATAAATTGTGAAAATTTTATTTAGAAAAACAATTAATTAAAATTTAGGTGGGCTACTGTAGACATACTACAGTGAATACAAAGCATCAGTATCTTACGAAGTATCTGATGCATCTAGAGTATTTGTCAAGGTGTTAACGGAAGACACAAAGGTTATTAATTATGTCTACAACAACGAGAAACCAATGCTTCCCTTGACTAAAGAAGAAAAAAATTAATGTTTAATGGCAACTTATTGTCATAACTGTGATAAGTCTTCGGATGGTGACTCTGTAATGGATCATGACCACCTAAGACGTAAATTTCGAGGAGTTTCTCACAATGATTTTAATCTATCCTACAGAAATTCATGTTTTGTTCCTGTGTACAAACATAACTTATCTGGGTATGCCACACATTTATTTATAAGGGATATTCACAATGATGAAAATTAAATTGATCTAACCCCAAAGAATGAAGAAAATTATGTTTAATTCAAAAAGCATGTGTCTGGAGACGTTAACTTGAGATTCATAGACTCATTCAAATTTATGGCATTTAGTATTTAAAAGCTCTCTAGCAATCTTTCTAGAAACCAATTTGGAGAGACCACTAAGAATTTTTTTACTGAACATTTAGAATTAGTTATAAGGAAAGGTGTTTACCCATATGACTACATGGATAGTGCTGAAAAATTTAGTGAGAAATCAGTGCCTCCTAAGGAAGCATTTTAAAACAAGCTCAACAAAAGCAATATTAAAGATGAAGACTACACATTTGCTAGAAAAGCATGGGAGACCTTCGGTAAAATATCCTTAAGAGAACACAGAGTTCTACAACAAAACGGATGTGTTGATACTCTTTGACATATTCGATAATTTCAGAGATGTCTGTCTTAAAGCATACAAACTTAGCTTGGGATGCTATGCTCAAGCATACGAAAATATAATAGAAACTGTGGACAGATTGCAACATGCTATGATTGAGAAGGGAATCGGAGGCGGAATATCGCAGTGTTATTAAGCAGTATGCTATGCAAGAAACAAATACATGAAAGATTTTGATGCTGAAGCTGAAATCTATCTGGCATACTTGGATGCCAACAATCAATACGGCTTGGCTATGATTCAGTTTTTACCATGTGGTGGTTTCAAATGGAGAAAAATGAATATAGACGCAACAAAAATTCGAAATTATGCCCAAAAAGGCTACATATTGGAAGTTGATTTAAAGTGCCCTCAAGAACTACACGACCTCCACAAAGACCTACCAATAGCTCCAGAGAACAGTGTAACTGATGGTTTAAAGGCCACAAAACTCTTGACTACTCTATATGATAAAGAAAGTTGTGTGCTGCACTACGTAAATATTAAGCAGTACCTATCCCTTGGAATGAAGTTAAAGATGATTCACAGATTCTTAGAGATTGACCAATCATATGCAACTTTATCACTTTCTGTGCGTCTCTTACATTTAAGACAGTACACACTTGTGTTATAAAAATTCATTTCATTTTATGTATATGATAAATAAAAACTTAAGAGCTGGCTAAGAAAAATATACAGAGACGAAAGCAATTAATTGAGAAATTTAAAGCTTTTAGGGAACTTCGTAAAGATGAATTTGACCGAAATAAAAAACAGGAATAACCTATGATAGATGCAATACAGAACCTAGGGTAAAACATAGAGAAAGTAACAAATAAGAATAAAAGTCTCATCAAAGAACTTGTTTAAAAAACACTGTAGCGCGACTAGGGTCGGCTCGAACTAGTGTAACAAGAAAGAATAGCTGTAATTGAAAGTGAACTTTCTGAAATATCACTAATAAATTAAAATTACTCTATAACTGTAAATATAAACTAAACGAGTTAATAACAATGCAAAATAAATTACTAGCCTGAATTTAGGAAATATAAATAAAAAATTTAATATGTATATTATTTAAGTAGTGACGTATTTGATATGGCTTTAAAGTAAACCCACTGGTCGAAGTACCCCCAGTTGACGGTATTCACGCTATAGTACCAAATTTCAACTTTGGCTCTAGGGATTTCATAAAGGCGAAAAATAGAATACTGTAGTTCCAATATGATGCTGATGCGGAGACTTAAGAGTTAGTAGATGCTAGATTTTTTTTATGTTCGAGGCACAGAAACGGGGAAGGTGAAAAGTCGAATGTAACACGTTCATCAAATACCTCATCGCCTCTAGGCACGTAGGACTAAACTAACATACAGTATTTTCGTAGAAACCGTGTTTCAAAGGGACTTAAAGCGATGACCCTTTTATTATATTTACGGAAAGTATGTGGTAAAGTCCAATGCAGGTTTCTATGACTTGGTTTCCCCTATTACGGTTGATATTTTGTCAGCTACAGCAACGTGAAAAAGTCATTTTTAGCCCATTTGAGGAGTTTGGAAATCATGTTTTATATTAGCGGACAGCATTTTTAAAATCATAGGAACACAGTTTGAAGTGTGTCTTCTTTTCGTATACAAACGCATTGGAAATATTTTTAATAGTTACACAAGAAGAAATAGTTGCTGTACCACGCTACAGCACGGCTCACAAGCCAGGTCCACTAACTCTGAGGAGGCGTGGTTACCTGGCGAATGGACTGTGTTGCAGTGTGTCGCGTCAATATTTTTTTATGCGGAAACACTTAAATTATTCCTGTGCGGTTAGTTAAAAATAGAACACGTATTTATAGCTACTCTTCTCACTTTTCAACAATTCAGCACGCTTGTTAGAAACATGATTTTGGGACCTCTCAAAGTGGCTAAAAAGGGCTCTTTAGACTGCTGTATTTCCAAAAATACGACCTCAATTCGTAAAATGCAACACGAGATTTCTGCATTGACCTTTACTTCAAACTGTCACAAAATACAATTTTGGGGTCACTGCTTAAAGTTCCGTAGGATAAAGAGGTCTACGGAAACCTTGCACGCTAGTTTAACGAACTGTGAATAGAGGCGATATGCTTCTCGTCGAACAAAGCACTCTGGTTCTAATCGCTCCCTGGTTTTCACGCGTCGAACGTGGAAATTTGAAACAAGTACACAGTACTGTTAATGCCTACCTACACAGCCACCCACCAACACAGCGTGATAGTTCCATCGATAATAAAGCGCAATGTGACAACTGGTACACTTCTGTATTCAAAAAACTTTCGAGAACGACAAGGTTCGATGCTAAGTTCGCATCCTAGGTTCATGAGAGTTGTACTTGTGTTGAGACAGAGCAGAACATTTGTTGTGTGTAGATTTTAAACAACTGAATATTTCTTTAATTTATCGTATATAAAAATTACATTTTTCATCATTTAATAGCTATTTACCGAGTTCTATTACGCGTTGTTCTCCCATCTAGTGTCATTTTTAATGTTGTGATAAGATTAATGACTAAGGTGGAACGATTTAGGGAACCAGCTTCTTGTATCGTACCACTTGCATAAAATTACCCAAATGCCTTTATTTAGTTCCATATGATAATTTTTTTAATATTTACCCGTATAAATTTACTTGTAAGTTTGGAAAATTTGTGGTAAAAATTGTAAAACCTGTTTTTTTTTTTTTTTTTTTTTTTAGAAAGATTAAGGACATGCTGTCAAGTTTCTACTTGTTTAGTGATATTAATTTTTTACTCCTAAACGAGAGCAGATATCGAAAATCTGTCTGGTAATTTTGTTTAAAATCGTCTTTTCTACGTTGGCTTTTTTCATGGCAGGAAAGACTATGGTTATAGCAAATTATGTAATAAACTAAATTTTGGTTAATTAATCGAAATCGAAACCGTACAATTTCGTGCTTAGAAAAAAATAGCTATCACGGCCAAAACCATTTTAAACGAAACTGCCAGACATATTTTTGATATCTGCTCTAGTTTAAGTTAAAAAAAATAATTATCGCAAAAACAGTCGAAACAAATGAACATTTACGTAAAAAGTTGTACGATCTGTGCAAATCTCGCCTACAATATTGTAACAGCCACTGGCGTATCTTACTATATATTCTGCACTGAACACATTTTACACCTTCACTGTTTTTGCACGAAAACTATGAACAACAAAAAAATATTGCCAAAATTTATTGCCCATTCTAGTGGCCAAAATTCGCGCAGCTATGATCTAAAAAGGCGAAAATTAAGACACTCGGATGAGGGTGACATAACTTGATAAGGGCAGTACAAAAATGTTTTTACGGTCTTCTGTGAGAGACATCAGTTTACCGCAGAATTCGAATTCCTTAAACCTGCGAAGAGTAATTAATATATTTTCAACGTCTGTCACTCTAAATATAGATAAGCGAATATTTACTAACTACTGGTGGTTTTTGAATAATTTTTCGTAAATTCTCTGGTCGAAGTAAATGGGATATAACTGGTATGAATAAATTTTAACTCATTCATATGTATTTTGTAAACAGAAGCAATTATTGTTGCACTAGCAATGAATAATACTTCTGTGCGTACTTTAATGCAAATGTTGAGAATATAGTGCTTCATTAAACCTTTGTGTGTATAATAGAAAATTATTTCCGGAGTCGGACACATTTTATTTCAGTTAGTTAAATAAATAAAACTATTTCTTATTCAAACCACACATACGTGTCTATTTGATGTGTGGCTCATAAGTTATTTTATTGGCTAAGTGAAATTCCATGTATCTACGCGTGTGTGTCTACGCGTGTGTGTGTCTACGCGTGTGTGTGTCTACACGTGTGTGTGTGTACATGTGTGTGCCTACATGTGTGTGTCTACATGTGTGTGTGTCTACATGTGTGTCTGCATGTGTGTTGATGTGTATCTACGTGTGTGTCTATAATGTGTGTATCTACATGCGTGTGTCTATGTGTGTGCACCTATGTGGTGTGTATGTGCATGTCTACATGTGTATTTGTGGAAGTGGATGTGTCTACATGTGTGTGTCTTTGTGTGTGTCTACGTGTGTGTCTACAGGTGTGTGTTTACATGTGTGCGCCTATTTGTGTGTCTAAGGGCCGTATCTATAATCGGCTTTCGAATGACAGCCAACTGCTCACCAATGCTTTCTCTACGGGGATAGCAGTAAGTTGTCACTCGAAAGCCGTTTATAGATACGGGCCTAAATGTGTGTGTCTACGTGTGCGTGTCTACGTGTGTGTGTCTACGTGTGTGTCTAGGTGTGTGGGTCTACGTGTGTGTGCTTAAATGTGTGTCTACGTGTGTGTGTCTAGGTGAGTGTGTCGTGTGTGTCGGATTATGTGTGTGTCCGGAGTGTGTGTGTTTCAGTGTGTGTGTGTGTCTCAGTGCGTGTATGATACACTGTGTGTTTATTGCACGAGCAATTGTACGTATTTCAAACGAGGGAAACATGTAAACTTAAAAGTGTGCAGCACTCTTGTGTAACTTTATTAAATATACAATAATTGCAATTAGCAAAACTATTGCTGTATAATAAATTCACAGTCAACTAAGCAAAGCTCGTATTCTTGTTAATATAAGTTCATGAACTTTGCATGGTTCGTTGAACAGCCTCATACAAACTTAATGTTTAGAATTTTTTCAGTCACAAATATTACTTTCTGAATTTTACAAAATATTAGGTTATATATAATAACGTATTACATGTTTTACTCATGTATGTTGGCTTTGTTTCTCATAGGTTTCTTCAGCTCACTTCTACGACTATTCAGAAACAAAATACTCATGTACAACACCTTATCCACCACGATGTTGTTCCTAGGTACTTATGGTTACTGGGTTTACCTGGTCAAGTACACGGAGACTCAGTACCACGTGTCTGCATCTACAGCCAGTATGGTGTCAGGTACCTCAACTGCTTAGTGAAAATATCGCACTTTCAAATTATTACGTGCAAACTCTACAAAATTGAATAGTATTATCTTTTGCCAAACATGCGACAATCTATCAAATGTAATACGAAAATTTTGTAAATTTATTGGTGATGATTGCTAATGGATAATTTATGGTAAATGACTGCTAATGACTGAAATTATGTAGATGTATGTTAGCCATACTTTATATAATGGAATTTTATATTCTATTTTAACTGACTTATTGTCTTTTATCAGTAATTTTACAAGTAATTTAGATGAACTTGAACAATATTTGAAAATTTGTACCCCTTTCAAGCAAAAGGTGAGTGTTCAAAAGTAGTATTACAAACTCCAATACATACTACTAAGTAGTTCCTACTTTAGATTAACGCTCGTGTTATTTTCTGTGATATTTTTACCATATGCTCTTTAATTTGTAGGGTTATCTGTAGGCCCCATTTACTCGCTGCCACGTTATGCAGGCCTTAAACATTTTACTTTCGTTTGTATAGTTACAGGAAATAGTGTAAATTAAACTTTGCTACGTGTGATAAGATGCGTGCCCCTGTAATAGATACTGTCATCCTAAGTTACATTAACTCTCGGACATGCTATACATTACGTTATCGTTAATACAGATTATCTTGCAGTGAATAGTGGATTATTCTTATGTTTATTTTAAATGTAACAAATTATCATTGTGAAACTCTAATCATTGAAATGTATATTCCGACACTGGTACACTTTTTGAACAGTATGCCAACAACACGGAAAGGTTATTCACGGAATTACACATCAAACTATCTAGCCAAACAATAACATTTCCACACACGGTATACTGATTGTATAGAGTTACAGGGGCCAAAGGTAGTCTACAGTTTAAGCGGATGATTAAGTTACAACTTTCAAATAAGAAATGAAGGATAGATGGATAATTAATTTGAGTTTGATATTCTATTGGCAGAAGTGTTTGCAATCCAATGTGTAGTTTGCAGTGCATACCAGCAATAACTTATTCATTTCGAGCCCATTCTTTTTACGTTCCCTAAGAGAAATATTAATGTAGAGTCGAGCCAATTTTAAACTTGTAGTTCAACCCCAAACAAGGGTAAATACATAAAATTTTCATAACATAACCATTTCCCCTTTAAAAATTGTAGCATCGCCAAGACATCCAAGAAAATGTATGCGCCACAGAGTCTTAACAACTGTTTATAAGTATTTCCGATGCACTTGCGACCTGTATTGATCGAAACGAATGCCATTAAATATACCACTTTAAAATCTTACAGAACTGACCCTAATGTTCTAGAATGTTCTTAAAAGATCACTCGGTCATTAATCAATGAATGTTATACAAGTTGTCAATATTTATTAGTGGTTTATAAGTTAGTAAAGAAAAATACCAGTAAAGAACAGTGACAAAGGTCATCATGTCGGGGCGTAATTTTTCGTTTGAAATTATACCCACGCCGCAATATAATCCATTCGGTGGTAAAACAAGGCAAGTTGCTGACACATAGCAATAGTATTTCATGGGTTTTCTCTCATTTCTGCAATTTCATTTATATTTACGATTACATTTAAGTGCCCGAGGGTAAACTATGTTCCAGTTCTCAACACAAAAGCAACATTTTGTCTCTCAGAAACCATTAAAGCTAACTTCTTTATATAAGAAAATTCTTACGCATGTCCAACCATTGTCTTGATTATAGCACAACATATACATATATTTTACATTTTGACTTCAAATTTAGAACATATCTGTCAAACTGTGCAGTGAATACATAAATTAAATGTATTTTTCTGTACAAGTATGTAGACAATAGTCTTATGAACTAGAAGAACACAGATTAAACGTATGTCACGGTTCCCGAAAATCTTCTCGCCAAATCGAAGTTTCGTAAGTTTCGAGTTTGTAAATTCGAGGTTCTACTGCATTTAAAACTATATTTACCGCTTGAAACAGACACTGCACGGTTTAACAGTGATCATAATTTTTTTCTCATGGAAACATCTGTAAAGAAACTGTCAGCACAACTATCAAAAACTGGAATTCTTACATGATATAAACATCACTGCTATAGGCTCTCCTTAGTTCCTGTGTTGCAGGTACGACGTACATGTTGGGAACTGTAGTTGGTACAGTCGGTGGTGGACTGCTTATGTCGATCCTCAAGCCAAGGGCAAAGCACTCTCTTGCCTGGAATGTGCTCGTCGGCTTTGTTAATGTCGTTGGTACAATCAGTTACATATTTCTGGGCTGCGAAGATAATGGTATCTATGGCCTGGATACTTCTACTGGCAAGTGAGTACCTAAGTGTATCTAAATACAATAGGGAAAATTCCTAGAAAAATGTTTAGGCTTACCTCATTTTTCCGAGTTATTTCGGCACTAAATGCAGCCAGGCAAAGCAATAGCTCCGTGAACATTGTAATTTTCGAATTATTCAGCTTTAAAAATGCCATATTTTCAAACGCCGCCACAAACATTGAAAACGCGTTCTTATTGGCTAACACATTTATGACGTATACTTACTTGTTTTGGTTAGCCACCGCACGCCAGGCACTATTGTATTGTGTGTACTGGAATTTTTCAACGACTTACTAAACTAATAAAATTTAGCGAACCCGGTTACGTAAAAGTTAATTCTGGGAATTCGCCCGTTGTTTAGGCATGCGTGGTTGTAGATTTGGTAGCCAACAACGAAGATGTATTTCACTTGAGTTGATTTTAAACGAGTGAAGACAGCTGACAATGTATTAGTAGGCCTAGCTCTCACTCACAAATTGAGACGTTTAAGTTATAGGTTTGAGTTTATGTAAATTTAATTTAAATTCTAGAGAAATAATAACTTACTACGAATACAGTTTAATGTTTCAGATCCGATATATTATCATAAGTGTAGGTTTGAAATGTCAGACGAACGAAGCTCACATGCGCACAAAAAGTGAATATATCGAGCTTAAGTTAGCAATGCGTTTAACCAAGCCTGGCACTGACTATGATCGACATTATAGTTGCACGAATCGGTAAAACAACATGGCAGATCAATTATTTTATTACAAGTACATTTTTTCTCTCAGTAATTTTCACGTTTCTCGTGAACGGCATTGAAGAACTGTGCTGCCATCTCGGAGCAAGTTTCGCAAGACCCCACTCACCCCTCGAATTATCGGCCAATCACGGGTGTTTGAACTCGCCTATTGGCTAATGACGTTGCCACAGTAAGTGGAACAGCCAAAACACTACAGCTGTAGAGATTTCGTCACAAATTGCACGCTATTGACTGCAATTTATAACTTAAGAGAACTTATTTATTTTCTGCTAGCCGTTTCATGTTGTACATAATACAGCATTACATACGTATACTGTATTCTTGTCGTTAATTGCAGACTATTAAGTCTCTTCTTGAAGTTTAAACCATGTAGTCCGCCTTGATTTATCAGACGGCGCTAAAGTTAAGATTTTATTCCGAGTCAATTGAATTTTATTGCTGCGAAACTAACTATTATCCGCATTTATACCCTTCGAAGTTCAAGCTATACACGATTTTGCCGCATAAACTACCTTATTTAACACAATTTCACGACTTGAACGTATGTTGCTGTCGTTTGCGTGTTGCGTACATTTAAATGTACAGTATCGTGACGTCACAGGGAAATCAACATGGCCGTTCACGTTTTTGCCGCGCAAAACAGACTGCTCATTTCATTTAAGTTTTTTTGGAGTTACACAGACGCAATGAAAGAAAGTATGGTACCGCACTTTTGAATAAAAATATAATAAAAAAATAGGAATTTTCCCTATTACAAACAAAACTAAACGATACATTAATAAAGTTCACAAAACACTCACACTGGCCGTACAGTGCTTAAAAAATTTAAAGTATCTGTAAGTACACCTAGCGTCGTCAGCGGGAAATTTTCTCTTGTTCTATGGAGTGTCTGTACCCATATTCTGATACCTCTTCTATTCCTTGGGCGTGAGCTGTAGGCTTTGCCGAAACAGGTTGGCTAAGTTTCACTGTGAAACTGCTCACTTGGTTTTCGCTTTTGGCTGAGGTCACATGTACTTGAAAACAGTTCCCTAGCGGAGAGGTAGAACGCCCTGTTTTATGGCGGCGAACCGGGAGCGGTGAAGTTTCATATATTTTTTGACAGTTCGTCTCTTCTAATTTTGTTTTGGCCCGCCTTATAAATTCCCTTCTGGTCGTTAATTTTTCTGTAATGTTCGTCGTGCAATTTTAATTTAGTGTCTGGTAGACAACGTAGTTGTGTGCGCACACACAAGGTTTCACAAGTTTGTCATGCCTTCGGTATAGCATTTTCTCGTCTATTTAGGTGTTAAAGTTGACCATGCCTCGAATTTGGGCAACTATGCTTGAGTCCATTTTGTATACCTGGTGGGTCCTTGGATTTTTGTTCGTCTAGCAAAACTGTCTCAACATTACATTGTTTTCTGTGCCGGTGTGCTTCGATGGGAAATTTATTAATACAACGGCAGCAAACAAAATATAGGCTACCCAAGTGTTTAGAATCGCCGTAATTCCCGCTCAAAACAGCCCCATGTGTTACAGCAACAAAGTGGCAAAATAAACAAACGAACAGGACAACAAAACACACAAATATAAGCGATAAAATGCAAACACTTGTGGAAAACTAGGTCTTAAGCACACCGCACAAAATAAATGAAAATAAAAATGTAAGGGGACTTAAAATAGAAGTTAACTTTACTACGACAATTTAAATATAGTTAAAATGGCCAGAGGAGCAGTTTTAAATAATAAGACGTTGATTTGTAGTTTTTAAACTGATTAATTTACTTTTATTATTATTTATTATTTAAATATTTGGTTTTAAAATTGAATCACATAAAACAACGTTAGATGGATTTACACAAATAAAGAAGTGATTTATTTAAGTTATGTGCTAATGATTAAATTAATAAAAGTGGGTACACTGCACATAATTTAATAAGAGAAGTTGACATACCATATATTTAAATAATTAATAGAGAATTGTATTATTTCCAAATTCCAATTACACATAAAAATTTATTGTGTTTTTGAAACAAAATAATATATCAGAGTCTAGATGTAAATCTTCTACAACATTCGTATAACTTCTTTAGGTATAAAATGGAAATCAAATGTCTTAATCGTTGGAGAAATAATTAAAACATGATAGATCACGGACTTGAGACGAGTATCAGTCTTGGTACAAACGTTGCTACCGGAAGGTGGAATCACTCAGAAAAGCAAACAGCTACACTACTACAGCTCCCACAATGGACAGGGAGATATAATCCAGGCAAACTCAGGGTGAAACTCAGAAGCCGAGGCGTGCAACCGAGATTATCTCTATAAATTTGAATACGTCCAAAATGTGCAACGACGAGGACCATCACTTGAGGTATTGGAGAATACGATGACACAGTAATATTGCTTACTAAAGCAGTTTTTTGTTGATTCTTCATTATTGTATCAACGCCAACCAGGCAGTTCCAGATACGTTTAGGGCCAGTTGCGAAAGTGACACAAACTTATTGTTGTTTGAATTCTATCTTGTACCCAAAACCAAAATCAAAATTTTCAGTTCCATACCAATCCCAATTGGTAGGGCCCAGAAAATTTCGCGGATTCAATTACCTGCATGCTAGAATTCATTGTCCTATGCACCCTCAAGCCCCGTCTATTCGTTTTTTACTCTGTTCCACTGAGTATCAGCTAATTGACAAATGGTCCGGCTTGAGTATGCACAGAACAGTGCATTCTAACATGAAGGTCATTGAATCCACGAATTTTTCTGGGCTCTACCAATTGGTCATGTCAAGTTACAACTGTTCTTATTTGGTCAAATTTTACTGCGCGTGTTATTATTTAACCACTTCTATTTCCATCTGTACCTCTTCTATCACATTCAAATGCATTATTACATGTTCTGGCTTATAAGATTTCACTTGGTTACTATCGACAATATTTCACCAGGGATGTAGTAATTTTGGCAGAGCAAAAATCTTCAGCCCTGTTTCTTAAAGCACCAAATAGGTAAAGCAGAGTAGATAAATGGTTGCAGTTCTTGATACTTTTGAAGAAGGAATATTCAGCACTGAGATGGAAGCAGTGTTTGTGAACTAAACCTGCTAAGAAATAATAGATCTAGTACAGAAGCAAGATTATGCATCCTATCCTTGTTGTAGCACTCTTTATAGTGACACAAGCAAGATCAAACGAGTGATGTAAGTTGATGAAGCTGAAAAAGAAAAAAAAACAATGCGTGGAAAAGTAGTCACTAAAGGGAAAGTAATTGCCACATTGGTCACAACATCACCTAATTGAAACAAAATATATCGCAGGCTTTCGCGGTCGTTGTCTGCATTTTCTTGGCTTGTGGGTGTGAGCCGCGTCTGAAGATTGTCTTGCGATGTTTCGGCAGTCGTTGCAGCTGCCATCATCAGGTAGTCGGTGTCGGAGACCAACTGGCAGATGCATATTTTTTTTTTGGTGGCCCAGAAGGGG
The DNA here is from genome assembly GCA_003012365.1 of Medauroidea extradentata. Lineage (NCBI taxonomy): Eukaryota > Metazoa > Arthropoda > Insecta > Phasmatodea > Phasmatidae > Medauroidea > Medauroidea extradentata. The sequence goes on from PNEQ01119079.1 coordinate 29,019, forward strand.
CGCACCCTAGGTTAGTGTCTAACTACTAGGAGTTAGGAGGAAGCGGGAGGAGGTAGTAGCATGCCAGGCCTGAGGCCTATACGCTCTAACTACTGCATGCAGCTTGGGTTAGGGAGGAACTTGGCTCAAATGACCTACTGTGAGGTTGTGAAGCGCAAAGCCAGCATTTGTGGCCTGGCACTTCCCTCAGATTTAACTGGGAACTATTCCCGTAGAGGGTCATGGTAAACCCGCGAGGCCGCGGGAGGAAACACATGACGATAGGCATGCAAGGTGGGTTCTCCATGCTTTAAAGAAAACTAGAGTTCATGCAATGTGTTACATGCATTGTTAGTTGTGTTAGAAGGCGAAACGGTAAAGACAAGCAGGGAGGGCTCGTGATCCAGCTGTAAAAGAAAACTTACATTAAGCTTAAATTTACTTAACCTAGGGGAAGTAACCTAAGTTTCCCGAAGGGCGGGCTTAGTGCCCGCAGTCCCATTGTTGGTAGTTCTTGAAGCCTACCACACAGTCATGGCTCGCCTGTGCAGTACGAGAGCCCTCGCTGGGCCATACGCTCTCTGCGACGTGCCATGACTGGTTCTGCGATTCATTGATTAAAGATCAATGCATATCTTCATTCTTGATGCCTACTAAGCAGCCTTGGTTCATTCTGTGCAGTATGAGAGCCCTCGCTGGACCATACGCTCACTGCTCTGCACCATGGCTGGATCCGCGATGCATTAATGGATACGGCGATTAATGCATATCTAGTATCAATCGCTGTTGTCGCTTGGCCGGGGTGCGCTTCTTTGTTCCCAGGTTGGTTCGACTTCTTGTAGCCGTTTTCTTCTCCATCCTGGTGATCTTCATTTGGGGGGAACTTAAGGTGGTTTTCCGCACAAGATGTGTTTCGGCATATTGTGCTTCATGCGCACCTCAGGGTTGTAGTTCCCTAGTGCGAGCACTAGGCGATTAGTGGACTTGGCTGCAACTTTGTAGAAGTTGCGAGTCAAATGTTGGATGTGATCAGTGAGCTGGGGATACTTCAACTCATGGTAGAAGACTACATTGGGTGTATATCTAGGTGTCCCTGCAGCCCTCCTGAGGGCTTTGTTTTGGAGCACCACTAATGGCCGCATATGACACTTTGCCGCAAATGCCCAGACTGGGGCTGCATAGCTCAGGATGGGCCTACCTAGGACTGAGCACAGTCTGATCCCAGATTTTGTACTCAGATTGTGGTCATAGTTGAGGAGAGGGTATAGCTGTGCTAAGCGGGCATTTGCCTGTCGTAGCTTAAAATTGGTATGAGCATTCCAGGTTAGTTTGGAGTCCAGTATGACGCCAAGATATTTGACCTTGGGTTGGTACTCAATTTGTGCCTCAAACAGGGAGGTCGGGGGAAGGGCTGGGGGTGTTTGCCTTCGGGCGAAGACAACTGCCTCTGATTTGCCTACATTTATCTTGATGCGCCAGAGTGTGAACCAGGCCTCCTGGGCATGAAGGGCTTCCTGCCCTTTGGCTACAGCAAGGGAGGCTAGCCAGGATGTTGCGAACACAGCTGTATCATCAGCATAGCTTGCAAGCTGGGTTGAAGGAGTGGTGAGTATGTCGGCTATGTATATGTTAAATAGTACAGGACCGACAATAGAGCCCTGCGGCACTCCTGCTATAATAGGGAAGGGTTCTGACCTAGTACCAGGCAACGTGACTAAAAAGATGCGGTCGCTTAAGTAGCTATGTACTAGTTTAATATAGCAGTCAAGGATGCCCACTCTGTACATTTTGTACACCAGGCCTGCATGCCATACTCTGTCGAAGGCTTTCTCTATGTCGAGAAATACGGCGACAGTGTACCTACTTTGATTGAAGCCTTGTGTTATATGCTCTACCATACGAACGAGCTGTTGTGTCGTAGAGTGACTGTGTCTGAAGCCAAATTGCTCATTTGGCAATGTGCTATTTTGTCCTATGTGCATCTGTATGCGGCTGAGCAGGATGCGCTCGGCAAGTTTGGACAAGGCACTTAGGAGGCTAATTGGCCGGTAATTTTGTGGGAGTGTGGCATCCTTCCCGGTTTGGGAAAGAGGATGACATGTGCGCGCTTCCATTGGTCAGGGAAATGATGTGTGCGCATTATGCCATTGATGCACTCAGCAATAATATCTATAGTTGACTTGGGCAGTTTCTTTAGGACCACTGCCTGGATTCCGTCATATCAAGGTGCTTTGCGCGGTGTCAATCTGCGGACTATTCGCTTAATTTCAGTACCATTAGTCAACACTGGCATTGCTCTGGGAACCTCCGCCATGAGAGCAGCGACTCGTTCCTCAATGTTCCTGGTGTGATCTGGGTCTGAAGGACCTTGGTTAGGCTGGAATGCAGCTGCTAGTGTGTCTGCTAGCAGTGTTGCCTTTTCTTGGTTTGAGTAGGCCTCTTAATCTGGGCCCTTAAGAGGGGGCATGTGGAGGGGTTTATTCAACAAGCTTCGTGTCATTCGCCACAGGCTGTTGTCCTCCGTACTGAGGGTAGAAACTTTGTCTTGCCACTCTGCACACATATGATTGAATATTTCATTCTTTATTTGCTCCTGTAGCCTTCTGAAGCAGTCCTTATGGAATTGGGAACCTTTCCGCTGCCAGTGACGGCGGGCATTGTTGTGGGCTGTTATTAAGTCACGAATATGTTGTGGCAAAGTTCGTGGCTTAGCAGTATATGCCTTTTTGGGAATAAACCTTTCAATTGCCGTCTTTATTGTGCTGGTAAGTGTAGCAACACACTCGTCGACCAGCTCAGGGGAATCTATATTCTCTGGAGTGTTCAGTTCCCACTCAATATAGTTCTGCAAGGCGGGCCAGTTTGCTTTAGAATACTGGAGAATAGTGGGCATTTGATTTGCGGTTACTCTAGCATTTTCTATTAGCAAAAGGACTGGCAAATGGTCGGGTGTAAGCTCGTGCAGCACTTCCAGTTCGTACATGAAACTTATGTTTTTGTATATGGTAATATCTAGTACATCTGGCTGCTGCCTGTTGCCTACACCATCAGGGTACCAGGTGGGATTGTCTGGCGCACACACCATATAGTCATGGCGAAGCTGATGAGTGTATAACCTACTGCCATTAGTCGTGGCAACTCTAGAGTTCCAGGAGGGATGTTTGGCATTTAGGTCACCCAGTATTAGGGCAGACTGTAGTGGTCCTAATAAGCTGGATAAGTCCTGGTTGGTTAGCTGGCTATTGCGACAGTACACTGATACTATAGTCAGTGGCTTGCCACATACTGACAGCTTAATAGCGACAGCTTCAGTGTGCGACAGCTGTGGGACAGGGGCTGTGGAATGGGCTATGTCATTTTTAATAATAACAGCTACTCCACCATAGCGACCATCGCGGTCTTTATGGTGGACTACATATCCGGGGATTCGTAGTTTGTCAGTTTGGAGCAAGTGTGTTTCATTCACTGCTGCCAACTGTACCTCGTGCCTTATAAGTAATTCTGAAAATTCGTCTTTCTTCCCAAGTAGTCCTCTTGCATTCCAGAATAGTAGTCTCTGGAATGGAGTGTGCAAGTTATGTAGGACCTGCAGGGGATTATTGGCGGTGACCATTATTAATTAAGTCGCAGAGTTGTTGAGTGAAATTCACCACTACATTTATGCGGTGAGCTTCGGAGAGGTCAGGGGTTTGCCAAGCCCCTAGCATGTTACATAGCGAATTGGTGATGGTATTAACTATGTTCCTCTCGTCACGAACCTGCGAGAGGGCTACTTGAAGCCTATCTGTGCTCTGCAGAGCATCGGTTAGTGGCTGTGCTACTTCGCGTGGGCGCAAGTAGGGCAGGGTTGGCACCACTGCTTGTTGGGTAGCGAACAATGGCAGCAGTACCTGGCTGTGTGGCGCGGCTGGAATTTTGGCCAGGGGGGAGAGGAGGGAGGGCAGGTCTGTGCTCAGGCCGAGCTAACCTTGAAGGGCGAGGCGGGAGTTTGTACAGCCACCGATACGAGCTGTTGCCTCGGCGGCGTCTGTGCTCGTGGCCTTTTAGCTGTCTCGTTGTTAGGAAAAATATTAGTAGTGGGAACAGTCTCTAGCATTATCGGAGCTGTTTCCATGGCGACTGACGTCAGCTTGTCAGCATATCTGGTGTCCTTCTTGTTTGTTCTGTTGGGTGCCTGTACTACTTGAGGAGGGAGTCGTGGGTTTGATACCCCGTGCACGCCCTGCGGCTTATTTTTCTTTCTGCCCCTGCTAGGCTGTTTGCCAGCCTCGCTTGTTGGGCGCTGGGGTGGTGGTGGGGGGAGGGCGCTGGGCTTTACCACCTCTCCCTACTTGGTGCCAGCCTTCTTCCTAGATATCCTGCTCTTGGGCTCCTTTAGGAGCCTCTGCCTGTTTTCTAGGCGGAGGGTCTTTGGCTCGATGTTGGCCCTGGTCATGTCCAGCTCGCCGACTAGCATAATGCTGCTGATTTTTCTGCGACTTGGTCATGGGAGGTCTCTTGTTAGGCCGCTTGTCTGCTGGATTGCGGGAATTGGCTGCTCTAGTGTGAACCTCACTGCCCCTATAATTAGCTGCATGAGGCTGTTTGCAGAGGGCGCGCATAGGCGCTGTGGCCTTACATCTGGCTGTGACATGATTGCCGGCGCACCAGCGACACACAGTCGTGGCTCTACAGGCGCCAGCCACATATCCCAGTCTCTGGCAATTACTACATTGTAGTACACCTTTAGGATGTCTAAATGGTTCTATTTTGACGCGTACGCACGTACAGTACTGTATGGTCAGGATCTGTCGGCACTCGTGATCCACGTCTATTTTAAACATGGGCAATATATTCCTGCTAAAGCTCTGAAAAGGTGTGACGTTTTGTACAGCCATGCCTTGGCTAATTAAGTCGACTGCTATAATTTGGCAGTCAGTGCCTCGAGGAACATTCTTAAGTATGAACATTCCTGGGCGCTCGGATTTGGTGCGCAGGACCGCATGTTCGACACCCACTTGGGTCACTATTCACAGTGCAGTGATATGCTAACGAATTGTGGCCATATGGTAATAAGTGTCTAAATTAGTATTATGCACTTTGAAGTTAATATTTGCTTCCCTGAGTGCTGTGTACAACTCGTGATAAGGGTGTTTCTCGTCATGAAAAATAACCAGGGGCTTTGGCATCGGTCCCGCCATGATTGTGCTGGCCGAGTCATTTTCATTTTGTGCAGTGCTAGTTCCTGCCTGTAGCCTGTCATGCATCTGTGATCCCTGCATTTTTTGCCTGTTGTCCTCGGTTCATCTCTCCTGACTGGCGCGTGTCTGGCGAGTCATGGCTAGTAGGTGAGAAGAGTTCTAACTTTGTGGAAATCTTGAAGAAAATCTCGTTAAAACCTGAAGACATATTGGTGAGTTTTGATGTTGTCTCCCTATTCACCAGAGTACCAGTTAATGAAGCTCTACACACCCTACTTGAACAACTAGGAGAAGACAGCTCCAGCAAAGAACTCGTGAATCTTGCCGAGCACTGTGTAACCTCAACTTTCTTTACATACCAGGGAATCCAAGAAGAAGGCACTGCAATGGGCTCGCCTCCTTTCGCCGTTACTGGCCAATGTCTTCATGGCCAAATTCGAAGAGAGGGCAATAAACTCCAGCCCTTACCAACCTACTCACTGGTTTAGATGTGTTGATGACACATTTGTAATCTGGAGCCATGGAGAAGAGAGACTACAGCAATTCTTGGACCACCTCAACAGCATCCACTCCAGCATACAGTTCACCATGGAAACAGAAGACGATGGCCAGTTACCTTTTTTAGATGTCCTGGTGTACAAGAAGCAGAATTCCACCTTGGGCCACAAATTCTTCAGGAAGCCTACCCACTCTGACAGATATCTCCAATCAAACTCTCATCATCATCCCTCGCAGAAAAGAACTGTCATATCTACACTAAGCCACAGAGCTAAAACTATATGTGAAGAACAGCACCTGGAAGCAGAATTGAAACACCTCACTGCAGCTCTAGAAGCAAATGGTTACTCACGCTGTGAATTACAGCAGAGCATCCGAAGCCGACCCAGGAAATCCGAGAAAGAAAAGCTGAAAAACACAGCAGTCCTGCCTTACGTGAAAGGCACAACCGAACGACTGGCTCGGCTTTTGAAGAAGCACGATATACATACCATCTCGAAACCTATCAACAAGATAGAAGCCATCCTGGGTTCGGCAAAAGATAAAACACCAGCCGAAGAACAGGCAGGAATATACAAAGTTCCTTGCTCATGTGGGAAAGTGTACATAGGGCAAACAGGCAGAAAAATCACAACAAGAATTAAAGAACACATCAGAGCATACAAATACGAAAACCAGCAGTCAGCAATAGTAGGACACTCCATGGAAATGCAAACACAGCATAGACTTTGACAAGTTCTCCACAATAACCAACATCAGTAATTATCGTCAGAGAACTGTGAGAGAGGCAATAGAGATAATAAAACACCCTAACAACATCAACAGGGAAGATGGATATCGGCAAAGCAAAATATGGTCACATTTATTCGTGGATGATGCGAAATCAAGCTACCAGAGTGCAGTCACGACAGACTCACCAGGATTGGCCAGCCAATCTAGCCAACCAGGTGCGAGTCAGCACACGATTGGCCCAAGTACCCAGCCAATCAGAAGGTCCACAAGGAGAGAGCCAGGATTGGCTAACGACCTCGGCCAATCAGGAGCAAGCAGACGTGTGATTGGCCGACAGGCCCAGCCAACCAGGAAGCAGCCACCAAGACACCAGGGTATATAAGGACCTGCAACTTTTGCATCTGCCAGTCTCGTGTCGTGGCTGTCGTGGCGTGAACATCGTGCTCCTGCGGAGCTGCGCGCTGGGAGCTGCTGCCATTTTCATCGCAACGAAGGTGCCCTGGCCTGTAGGGGGCGGTGCGATCGCGGCAGCCATGCGGCAGCGACCATCTGCAATCGAGCGCGTCCTGTTGGTGGCGAATACAGGGCTCCTCGCTGAGGAGTTGTCAGGAATATTCAAATACTGACTCGTGGACCAACTGGCCGGTGCGCAAGCGCCGTCGACGGCAGGGGCGGCGAACTGTACAGCTCAGCATGAGGACGGACGACGCGCTCTGCGGGAAGCAGTCCAATGGTCAAGGCGGCGGGAGGGATCTCGAGGTGCTGAAACATGCGAAGTGTAGCGAATCCAACTGCTGGATCCTGCGGGCTGTGGACTGCAGGGCGTGTGGGGAGC
>PNEQ01119089.1:0-13739 GCA_003012365.1 Medauroidea extradentata
TATATATATATATATATATATATATATATATATATATATATATACGCTTTAAGAAACCGAGTCATAGGCGAAGTTATTTGGCTTGGGAAAGTCACTAAATAAGAATTCGTGTTTGTTCAGTTTTCTCAGTAACGAATAAATGTACTCAAATAAAATTTATATCTGAAAAATGTATGACCATGTTTGGGCGTTTAGATATTTTTACATAAGGTCAGTGCGTTGACAAAAAAAAATATTTTGAAAATTGTAATTTTGTTAATAATAAAGTAACTGAAATGGTAACAAATTCACTATACTGTATTTACACTAACGTAGACTATAACGTTTTAACGACCGGCAACAGTAAACCTGAAACTCAGGAATAATTTATTTGTCTAGTGTTTGTGTGTCATATTATTTTGATTTATAAAATTTTATTTGAAAAACAGCATTGTACCACTAAAAATAAATGAATAAAAATAATTTTTTTTAAGTTGTAATTTAATATGCTACGCACAGCAGAACTAACAGCAATTACTTCTATTGATAGCTATGAAAATAATGCTTAAATGTATAATTTATTATTTTGATTACATGACATACAAAACCAAAAATATTAATGACTTGTTTTAAGGGAATGTGTGTACATGTACTCCTTTATAATGTGTTCAGGAAGCATTACTGACTAAACGTTCCTTACATTGAAATGCGTCTGCACACATTTCCTTGCGGTTGCCAAAGTATCTGCATTAATTTCAAGGACAACAACAACCAATACATTCGTATCAGATCTGCCAACAATTTACGACCTAAGATTGATAGCAAATATATCGCCACAGCTATAAATAATAAGCAATAAAATCAAATTTGTGTCACCGCTTCGAACGTATTGCATACGGAAAAATATGAGCGCACTTGGAGTCTGACAGTACGCGGGAAATAAGGCCCACATTTGCTTGCTCAACACTTGCCATAACACATCTAAGAGCCAACAGGAACTCAACTGATGTCGGTCTTCCTTAATGTCTCTCCGCTTGCAAGGTATGCAAAGAATTTCGTGAACTGGGTCGGCGGACCGGTAGAATATTCCTGGACTAGCAGCAGGTGCTTGCGTGTCTCGCTACCATTGCTGTGATATCGACTTGGGATATTATTAGCTTCGGAATAAGAGTGTTATTTTTAAACGGAATACCGCATGAAGATTGGCTTGGAGTTGCCCTTCTACAGTCCAGCGGTCCCAGTCACGGAGTTGCACGAATCGAATAATTTTGGGACTTTTCAGTGTAAGCTACTATTCATAATTTCAAATGCTTTTCATCTAGGAAGGTTGACAAATACAATTTTTAAGAGGCGACGTCACTTATTTTTTAATAATATTAGTTTTTTTAACAAATGACGGTTGTGACGAATAACCAGCAATGTGTCATTGTAGAAACATTAAGCTACAGTTTCCCTATTACCTCCGTATTATTGGATGAAATTGGTACTGTGAGTTATTAAGTGCTTATTATTTGGTGAGAATTTTTTTCTTAAAATTTAATTATTTCATAGTTTCGCTTTAATTTTTCGAATACAACGCAAGTAATGAAAGGTAAAACAATTAGCTACGTCCCTATTGAAAAAGTTTCGGTTAAAATTCGCCCAATTTTTTGTCAGGAAGGGGTTAAGTAAGAAATGTCCAGCATAATAAGTAACACGGGCTCTTAAGGCCATGCTGGCCTTTTTTACTGTTTTTGCAGTAATTTTTTTTAAAGCTTAAGTGAGAGCAGATATAATAAATATGTTTCGAAGTTTTGTTAAAAAATAGTTTTAGTCGTGGTGTCTAATTTATTAGTAGGCCTACATGAAGTTAATACGGTTACGACTAATATGTCAATTAATAAAAAACTGGTTCGTTAGCCAATTAAATAAGACTACAGTACATAATTTACTCTATTGAAAAAGAAGTTAGCCAACAAGGTGATAAATATTTTAAACTAAACTGCCAAATATAATTTTGATGATATCTCGTTTATGCTTAAAAATTAGCTGCCACGGCAATTGTACAAACTTTGGAACATGGCCATAAATTAATGATTATAAATTATACTCATTAGTAATTGAAATATACCACGGTTTTTTCTACATATGTGGCAAAAAAATCTAAAATTTTTCCTTCATAAAAATAGTTTTAAATGCAGGAAAAAACACGTTTTAACTATCAAATGCAGCAAAGACACTTGCAATGAGGAGAAAAACTGTTGGTATAATTCGTCGTAATGCTTTTGTTTCAGATTGTTACGTGTGACACGGTATAAAGTACATTAAAGTTATGATAAAATTGAAGCGATATATAAGTTTTCCCTCAGGTATGCCATAAAAACGCTTACGGAAACCTTAATCTATCTGTTCGATAGAGTAGATATTATTCTAAAACCGGTCGTAAACCTCAAATAAGTACGGTCTAGCGGTGTCCGGAATATCTAACTATTCAACATCATCTCTTTATTTAGGTCTACCCTGCTCGGGAGCATACTTTGAACTCTGCAACAACAACAACAACAACAACAACAATATCGGAAATGCCAGTTGAAATGCTTCCGTGTCTAACACTAACCACTACAACACCAACTGCAACCACCAATAGACAGTTCTGCATTTTCTTATTTGGTAACCTATCCTTCAACTATCGCCAACAACAACCACCAACAGCAACATCCAACAGCGACCGTCAATTGTGCCATAGACCTATGGAAGGTGTGCTCGCTTTACGGTCATACAGCAAGTTCCATCTTCATACAGATGAATCAGAGTAAACCTTTGCCGTGCACAGTAAAAAGATTCGTTGTTTACAACAAAATCTTGAAAACAAATGTCAATTCATTTATCAGTCTAGGCAGTACAACGAGAACATCGCAGGTCGTTTAAGTGGTCTAAATTTACCAAATTCCTGAGGGTCGAGAGGGGTACATTTCTATGAGCTGATTGTTTGATATGAAAAAAAATAATCTTCGTAGGTCTGTCATGTTTTACCAAATATGTTTTACTAAAAAAAATTGGAAACTGGTTGCCAATTTTTTTTGTTTCACTTCAAACAATTCTTGTAAAATGTAAAAGAATTTAGTTGTAAATAAACAAAAATTATTTGTAAAAATACAAAAAGTGTATCTAAATATACCTAAAAATGTGTATATTTCCAAGCATTCTTGTAAAGTTTACAATATTTTTTTGAAGTACATTTATTTTAACTTAGAGGGAAGTACTTGTAACGCGTCCCTGGTTTTCATTGTTTGTTACACATAACACGCTGAGCAAACTTATGACATTAATTCGGAATACATAACCGCAATTTTTTTCCCAGTTCTTTTTATGTACCAGCTTGTTTCAATCTCCTAAGTGCACATCTGTAGCTCTGCTTCGTAATCAGCAGACATATGCAAAATTCGCGTTGTCATTTGGTAGCAGACTAAACTTCACTTTCCTATACATAATTGAGCATAATCTGCGATTCAATTGGCCACGAACTTTTATGTGTTATCATTCACATGTGTTACGTCTTTACAGAGATTGGCATCTCTACCGTGTTGGAATTTTCCGCGGCAAATCACGACAATATCGGTCAGCGGGAGGCGTCGAACGAGCCTATAGTAACTTGGAGTCTAGTCAGCTGTCAGAAATTAACGCGAATTTTGCATGTCTCTAGTAATGAGTGATTGAGGATAATTTTTTATGCTAGAAGCTTAACAGCATATATTTATATGGATGCAAAATGCGCCCTATTATTAGGTGGCCAGCTATATTTCAAAGCCTTGTATGCATCGGAGAACAATCTGTGAGTTGATTAGTCACGAGCCACACGTGTGTAAGACGAGTGCAAACAATTTACTGTACATTGGTAGGGACCAGTGATTTACGTGAGAAGTTTTTTTTTTCAGTAACTTGTTTACAAGCCATATGTGCACACGTGGTCGATGATACGGGGGGCTATGCCAGTTCTACGACCTTGTCAGTTGACAGAACATCTTGTCCTCTCTCCACTACGCTGGGGGTTATGCGGGGCGGTGTCGAATGTTGGATGCCATGGCCAATAGGGTTTCAGCTTTATGTCTGGTGTACGAACTCGTCACGTCTCGTGGTAGCCAATGGGAGGAACATTACATAAGCACCAATAGACGGTGCATATGGTTTATGGTCAGGGTAAAGGGATGCCAACAGGCGGTGCGTATGGTTTTGTAGAGGGTAAGAAGTGTAGGGGAGTTGTACGACCTCGGCAGTTGACAGAAACTTTTTAGAGGAGGTGTGCAGAGTGGTTCGTGGAGGGAGTAAGGGGAAGCGTAGAAAAAAGTTCTGTGAAATGACGAGATCGTAGAAGTGACCTTTTCTGGATGATATTGTTCTGAACCATGTAACCCTGGTTATAACACAACGATCAGTAACCAGGCCACCCGGCCAGGAATTCAAAAATATTAAACACAAGTTGCTGCAAACTACAAGGTAGAACTCCCCACTCCAATAGCTGTACGAGTTGCCACACAGGGCGCGATAAAGGGGCGTGCCACTCTACCTACGAGGTCTGTCTGCCCCATATCGTCGCCAGGACCACTTCACAACCAAGATGCACCACGACGTCCAGATCTACGACGTGCCCATCGCCGTGGACGTTTCCTTACATCAGCCTCGGCATCATTTACAAGGTGGGACTGTCATCGTCGTGGCTCATAAGTATTCATGAATGCATAATTATATATGTAACTTTTCTTGCCTCCCTCCGTAAAGAACATCGTAAATGTAATGAAATACTTGTATATATTGTAAATTAAAGCCATACCTGATATTTTGACAGCGAGTTTCACTTATTAAAAGAATCCCTCATTTAAACAAGTTATAAAATACTGTACGTTTTACGTAAATACTCTAGCATTACCAAATAATCAAAATGAGTAATTTTCTAAAAACCTAACAATATGACCACAATCTTCAACTATTGACGGATATGGTAGCATGCAGTGATAGCTGGTGAACTCTCAGGGTCAATTGCAGTCATGTGAGGAAAATCTTAAGGTAAAGGTGAAACTAAGGAGGACATTAGTAAATTCTGAGAATTTTTTGTTTGCATTTCACAGTCAATAAATTGAGATGTCTCAGTTGAGGTGAAGTGTTACCACAATATTCGCAAGAAAATAATTTCTCTTCATGCATCGATTTGTGAATGTAGCTAGAATGTATATTATTTTCCATTTATAATACACAAACTTACATGACGTCGATTTGATAATTTATATTTACTGTTTCGCATGTTGTAAAGCTGAAAAATGCTAAATGAAGCTGATAAATACACGTTGTTGAATTTGTTTATAAAATGGTATCATAACCAATTTATTTGAAAACAAAACTGTCAATAAAAACACAATATCGCTTTCGCGTAACAATTTACAACGAATATAAATTATGTCGTAGATACCGGTGCAGTCTTTCCTTTACACCACGGTTATGTTCCTCCTCTCAAATATTACCAGTAAATTCAAAATAAGAATATTATTCTCCCCCATGTGGCATTCTAACCTCTATATACGGCCGCCATGATTGATTTGCAGCTTGAGAAAATCTTAAGGAAGTTCTGAGGACATCGTAAGAATATCTCAGTTTTTCCTTAGATTCCGCTCACTTTTCGTCTCTGCAGTGAAAATGTTTCACATTTCACTCAGAGAGGCCTTAGATTAATGACTGTGCAATCGGCCCTCAGCTGGCGCGGGACCTAGACTTTCGAGGGCACCAGGATCACGAGAAGTGGACCCATATCGACGGAAGAAACTGAGGCAACGACCAGCCGGCCTTCACGACGTCCCCACGGGGGCTGATCTCCTGGGTGCCAAGATCAATAACGGTTCCAACAGCACATCCGCCGAGGGGACGGGTATATAAATATCGCCCGCAAAACATTTACCACTGCCGAGGGTAAATAATAACCCCAACTATTTCTGTGGGGAATAACACCAGGATGCGTGGGTAGGACTTCAATTTTGGCAAGATGAACCTTGAGGTCGGTTTTCAGCTTGTACGCTTACGTGAGGTGGCCGAGTTCAGCTCACGTGTCTGGTCTGTAGGACTTTATTGTTGTGATGTTGTCAACTGTCACTGAGGTTAGTTTAACTCCGTTCACATCCCTGTGGTTACTTCTTGAACAAGGAGTGGCTAGAACATATAACAAAGTATCATGCTCCTTTTTTCAGCAAGGTAACTCCACAAATTAAATAAAATACACTATAAAAATAATATAAACTATTTACATATACCATTTTAAGAGCTTGAGTAGTAATAATTTCCAGTACATTATACAGTCCTTACAAATGAAATAATATTATTTCTTAATTATGAATACGTTTACACGGTCACTATCAATGCTACAGACCATTTTTTACAGTATTTTGAGCATATATTTCTTCAGGTCTTATTTAATTTTCTATTAACAATCAGATAAATTACTAAAACCGTACAATTTGTTTGCAGGTATTTATTTTATAAATAAAGTTGTAATAAAAAGCTCTCGCAACACCGGTACCAAATAACACATATTATATAACAAAAAATTTATAATTTTCTGTTTCGAATATCTTCGTTTTCAGAATTTTTCTGACGAATTAAGTATCTAATTTCATTTGAAAAAGTATCGTCTAACTAAACCCACGCAGGTTAAACCCCCCAATCCGACAAAGCCCAGAAATTTCCACGTATAAATAACCGCAAAAATGAACGATGTTAGATTTTTAAAAGTGCCACGAACCTAAATCGCAGATAATTACATTGAATCGTTGGATGGTCTCAGGTTGTTTGATGTATTTCAAGTAGAGCTAGTTTACAGTTGACTGCACAGAGAAAAAGGTTTGGTTGATTCAATCGTATATAAGTTTGTTTATGGCCAAACAAGTATGTTTTTGATTCAACAAAAGTTTTGTTGGCTGAACAACAAATGAAACGCGCCAAGTATTGGCTTTGTTGTCCTAACAAATTGTATATTTGACTGGACTTAACCATCCTTTTGGGATAACTATACCTGGCAGGCAACCAAATATTTGGTTGGTTCAACTGTTGCACGCTTGTTTAACCACATACAAATATATATTCGGTTGAATCATCCGAACCTGTTTCTCTGTGTGAGAACGTTAGAAAGTATACTTTAAAACAGATTATTTCTCCTTACATAACACACTCAACCATGATTGAAATAAAACGATGCAGTAACTACTATTACTATGGTGTATTCTTAAACCCATGCATTCTTACTATTAATAAATCATCGAAGTTGTTATTTATAAGTAAAAAGCGCTTTTCTATTTATATTTCTTTCATATATATTAAATGAAAATTTCCGACAGTAGATTCACGTATTACCTGTGAACATTTCGTAATGCTAATTTCGTTAAATTACGGTTATAATTTGTGAACACTATGACAATGCAAAATATTTCAAAATGTTCGAAGTGAGGTACCTGTACCGAATATGGCCCAGTTCTCAATATGACCCACTAGTCACCATTGTGTGGTTATGTCAAGATCTATGTGGGATCGTACACACTAGTCTCCAGTATGAACGTACACAATACATAAATATCTGTCTTACATCATCCATGTATTATATTAGTAAAAAATTAATGACTTAGGCACACATGATTGTTGAACATTAAGTGGGCCATATTCCGTACAGGTACCTTACTATAAATGAACAGGATGAAGAACACAGATATTTGTTAATAATATTGAATACTGATAATGGGGTATTATAAGTAACGTTGGCTTTAATTGTATTTTTTTAAATTTTTATTTATAGAAACACGTACTATATATATGTATATATTTGGAACGGCAAATAAGGATATAGTTTACATCTTACAATAAGCTTATATACTATATATAGATATTCACAATTCGATAAATAAAAGAAAAGTATTGTTAAGTGTATTCAGTCAGTTCATTGCTCCTGCGGTGATGCTATCAATATTTTGAATATATCCTCCAAATCTTCTTCCTGGGCACTCCGTGACAATATGCTGGATAGTCTGAGAATGTATTGCCGAATGGATTTTCAGCTTTTCCCCCATTTGTGAACCCAGTATTTACATCATCCATAATTTATCTAGTTCTATTGAAAATGCCCATTCCTGCCTATGTAAGTTGAAACCAGGAGGGTCTCTGCATGGATCGCTGATCAAACCCAGGTAATCAGGATTTGAATAGATCCATTCTTCTCGACGGGTGTGATCAGCATCAAAATGTGAAACAATGAGTTTCTCTCGTAACTTTCATGATGAATTCCTGGATTTCAATCTTGCCTATTTCTGAAGTTTACAGTCCTGGAGTAAGGTTAGTTGCATATTGTTGAAACAGTTCTGTTTTGCTCTTACCTATCGTCTTATATTAAAAATACATAATGGTGATTCTTTGATAAAACCCTTATCACATGACCGAACGAACTTAGCTAATGATAGCAGGTAATTTTTTTGTAAAAATACTTATACATATGCCAAAAACACTTTTTTCCCACATAACACTTTTTATTGCAAATGATATAATTTTTATTTTAAATTAGCAACTGTTGAGTATATTAACGACAATGTTTTTAAGGGCATCGTAATAAAAACATTGGGTACCGTCAAGCGGGGTGACTTTGTGCCATGTAGGGGTGACTTTGTGCCGCTCAAAATATTTATTTTCGGGTCATTTAATGAAAAAATGTTAATTTTATATGGGCCGGATAAACTATTTGGGTTTTATAACTGACCTTGTGTTAATTACTTCTTATCGTGTAGTTTAAAAATTGAACTTTTAAGGTGGCACAAAGTCACCCCCACATGGCACAAAGTCACCCCGCTTGACGGTACTATTACATTTTGTATTTGGTAATTTTTATGCTAGATAATATTGTAGTTTTAAGAATCATATCTCATTAAAATATTTGTATACGTCTTTGTTATAAAAATTTTGTGTTGTGATCAAAGCAACCTTTTCAACAAAAAATTATTTACATGAAAGTTAAGCTGTGTTATGCTTCTCTTTGCTGAAAGGCACGATGTCTTTAGCGCAAGTTTAACGGCATGAACGAATTTTTTTTCACTGTAGAATAAACTCTTCAGTGAACATGATAAATGAAAAAGTGCTATTAACGTTTCGAAACCAGTCTGCTGAGCACGTTGGTTTTGTGCTATAGTTTTGGTCAGTGTCGAAAAGTGTAAAAATTATTTAATTCTCAGTTATATATATTCTATATTTCTTAAATAGTAACGTGACCTCATTCCTAATAAAATATGTTGTATCTACCAAAATACAACTGTTGCAATGAAACAATTAAACTGCTTCTAGTTACTAGTTTGCAGTGTCGTTATCCTCATCAGTAAATTCACGTACGTGCACCGATGCAAACTATTGTTAAATGTAAAAAGTGTTTCCCAGCACATGCGTAGGACTCAATATTCCACATTTTTACTAGTTAACCTTTTTTTTAAGCGTAAATATTGGTTTCAATGTAGTTCAGATGAATGATTCGATAAATATGGCCATGCATACAGCTCCCGAAACTAGAACAAGGAAAACTAAACATATTCAACATGCCCTAAGTCTGGGCTCCACGGTCTTATAACTTATAACTACTGCAGTTGATAATACATATTATTGAATAAAAAAAGAAAATATTTGAAATAGGTAACTTACGTTAGCAAGCAACTTATAAATAAGTATATGTTTGAAAATCACATTATCTTTTATTATTTCTGCGTTTGAAGTCTGATTGTAACAGCACAGCAGTTCTTAAATCTATTTCAAAATTACAGTTTACATCCGAAAACCTTCCGCGCGAAGGTTTTCGGAGAGTAAAATTATTTTAAAATAAAACGGTGAATATTTTATGAAATTCTGCTATCGTAGAATCCTGGATATTGGCGTTCTAAAAGTTATAAAATTTACGATTTTCCATTTTTTATGGATATTGTGGTTTCAATCCCTCATTTTTTTAAAATACCGTTTTTAATTTATACTCGAAAGCAAAGCATACTACCACCCAGTAGTATATAAATAAACTCCCGCTAATAGAATATCTACTCGGCAAAAATCCCATCGAAATATGATTAGTAGTTTAGATTTTACCGATTATTGAGTATTCCAATCATTCGCTCGACACCTTACCTTTCCATACTCCTTAAGTGTAAGGACATTACAGTAATATAATTGTTTTACATTATTTCAATACAATTTAACATTTACGAGGGAAACCACTCTTTAGGTGTTGCAATTCTTTGATGCTGTATAAGTAAGCATCTTTGGTTCTTAAATGACTCTGGAATGTCCATTCCAACGTATGTGTTCTAAATTTCGTCTTTTAGTAGGCTATGACAGCCATTACATAATGTTAAACTGTAAATGCTCTAATATCTTCGAAAAAACTACTGAAGTCAAACTAAACACAGAAAACCAAGACTATTTTGATGATAACTGTAACATTTATTTCGGGAGAAACTGCAATTCATACGTACGAATGTTAAAGTAGGGTATTACACGCCTGGTTGGAATTACTTGTATTTCTACAGTTTGGTTTATTTTAAACACAATATAAACTGATAATAATGCGTTATTGTAAAACTTACTGTAAACTCATAGAGCCATAACATGCAACCAATACTGATGACGTAATTTATCTCATATTTTTTTTTGAAATTATGGATATATTCACGCCTTTTTAGAGTCGTAAGGGAATGTATACGTTAAAATTGGTGACCTGTACCGAAGGCATTTGCACAATGTTAAAGTAATGTAAATAACATGGTTTAGTAATTCCAAAGAAAATATACTGTTATGGAAAAATCAACACGTAGTGTGAGATACCACCTTACCGAAAAATTAGTAGTTTTATTATTGCACGAAACATTGTACAACTCTTACATTTATAGTAATTTCCCTCAAATAATATATATTTCGGTTCCATAGTTGCCATACAAGTGCATGGCAAAGTACCGCTCAGACTGTATACTATCTACCCAAAGTAAAATCTATTAAAACGATACGAATTAAATAATTTCGAGCGACAGTAAATGTGTTAAGCTATAGATAGAATGACTCGTTTCTTATTTCACAAAAAAAAAATCAGTATCTTATTAAATTACAGGTTCTCAGAGATATGCAAAAATGTTGATACATTTAAGAAATTATTTTTGATGCAAGCAAATTTTACGTGAAATTACAAAGGTGTCATATTGTAGCTTACATTTTTATTTTCAATATCAATTTTTTCATTCGTATTATTAGGATAGTTTTTACTTTCGGTAAGTAGCGAAAATGGTCATGTCATGTGCTCGTACGAAATCTATGGACCCGAAATGTATATATCATTTGTGGGAAATTTCTATTAGACTAATTCAATAAGTTGGACAGTGTTTGGTGCAGTTATACAATTACGAAAGATGTGACGTACAGGGTGAAACTAGTGGAATGGATGAAAATTTCAATTTTTGCAGCTCGTCTTGACATTTTTCTCGGCGCGTGTCTTCGCGACTCTTGTTTCTCAAGAGAGTGTTGGCCGGAAGCCAGCGGACGGCCACTTACCCAACCAGCTGGATGTATAGTCCTGGACATCGAGGCCTTTCATTATTTTGAGTGGGGGGAGTTATTCTAGCGAGGGATTCCAGGCCAACGACGACTCTCGCACGCCGTCTTGGAGATTAGTGAGGCATCAATACGTCTTCTGACGCCTGCCATAAGGAAACTGAGGTCGTCGCGAACGACATGTTTACAGTTGGCACTGGCAGAAGTTGTGCTTCTGTATGTTTCGTGCCCTCTTGCTCCAAGAACACTGGACAGGCATCACGTTCGCCGATAACCGAACATTAAATCGTAGAAACATAGTCAAGAAATTGTGTTGGACTGTGCAAGCTTCGGAAGCAGAAGAGTGGAGGGGACACTGAAAATTTTAATAGTTTTGGTAATTTTATATATTTTTTCTTGCTTTATAAATTTTTGTACAATCGATTGTAAAAGTACAAAATTTAAAAAAGGAAAACCAACAAATTTACCGAAATGAAATAATTCACACTGAACAACAGTGTCAAGGGTTACGACATATATTTTTTTATAAAAAAATTGAGTGTGAAATAAACAATTGCCTGTTACCTGAATTTTTTAAAATCCAGTGACACTGTTGTCAGTGTCAATTATTTCCTTTCGGTAAATCATTTGGTTTTCCTTTCTTATTTGAGATAGTTTTATTTAAATTTGTCCAGCGACATGCCATTATAAAAACTATAGAAGTTCAAAAGTTTCCAATACAGTGAAAATATATTCACAGTGTATGTCTACAATTAAAACAACATATCGTAAAATACAAATGTTATTAAAACTATTTAAAATTTTACGAACAGGTAATTTATATATTTTAGGACAAATGTTATTGCTAGCATAAATCAAGAATTTAGTTAACAGGTTGGACATGACTCAAAACATATTGAGTTACTGTTAGTGACGGGCTTGCCTATGGGATTGATGCAATCCACAAAGAAAAATATGCCTTCAAATTTAACATATTAGACAGTAAATGAATACATTCCAGAAAAGTTCCAAAATTGGCATATTACTAGAAAGTATTTTCAAAATACGCATAATGAAAATGGAGAGAGATAGAGGTGTTTCAGAATCACCACGTTAATTTCATAAATTTCCGTTACACATTTCACGTTTCAAAATACTAAATAAAACAATATGTTAATTTCATGGGTTAGAATATATGCATAATTTAATTTCGTGATAATTTCATTGTAACATACATTGTTCGTTTTCCTTATCCCAGATAACGAGGTCTTATCCGGAACACATGTGGGAGGCGATCGCCCTAACCACTGCGTGAACCGCGGCGTGTCTAGATTAATGGCGCACGAAGCAGTTCGGACATCCTTCGAATTGAAAGCGCCAGGAATGAAACAATCCTTGAAAAAAGAAACGTTGAACAGGCTGTGATAGATCGCTTTGGTAATGTATCTTTACAGCGGCATGAGCATGTCCAGTGGGTGCCGACTGAAAGAGGTCCCGAGCGAAGTGATTGATTGCCCGCATCTTGGCGTAGGAAGATGGTGCATAATGGACGCGATGAGTTTGCAAAGGAGAAGAGAGAGATCGTGGGTAGATGGTCTTGATGATACAAACGATTACAAGGGAAAATGTTAGGAATTAAAATGGCTTTTAAATATCTTGTTAAATTTACACTAAAAATGCAATCCTGAATATTAATGACTACTAAAATTTATAAGGTTGCATCAAAGGAAGAAAGTCACACGATTCGTTATTAGTAGGGCCAAGATTTTATGGTGGACCGATTTTTGCTTCATTTGGTTTCAATGTTATGTACAGCTCTGCTCTAAAGTCAGTGATTGCATGTTCTAATTCTGGCTTGTCATGGGCTTCTACTAGAAAATCGCAGACGTATGGTGCCACAATGGCCTTATTATGAATATTGCAGTCAAATGGGAGACACGGTCTGAACAAAGACACGCTGCAATAACAATAAAGCAAGGCTGCCGATGTGCACGTAAGGCTCAGAAACAAAATGGTACAAAGTTATTTCCGCGGCGAACTCTTGGCTCTAGGTATTCGATAAGAAACTTAAAAAGAAAAATTATTTATGAGCAAGCCCTTATCTGAAATGTTCTGTTAGTGACATTGCTGTGAAGCCAGCGGAAGATCAACTTGCATGAGAACTGGCTGCAGCAAAATTTATTCAACTCACCCCACGTACTTGCGCATACTGTATA
>PNEQ01119089.1:13839-57700 GCA_003012365.1 Medauroidea extradentata
ATATATATATATATATATATATATATATATATATATATATATATATATATATATATATATATATGGTTATCACAATATTTTAGTGGTGCCAGAGAAACGTTCTTGTGGTGACCACAAAACATATTTGGCAGGGTTAGGATCAAGGTATTTTTTTTAGCTGCCACAAAATATTTTTTTAACCGCATTAATGAAGCGGTGTTACTTAATTTTATCACTTATATTTAACATCGCAACGGCACATTTCTGGACAAGGGTTCCTCGTTAGAACTTAAACTACTAATAATCCTCTACAATACGTAATCGTGTGTGAGAGTTATCCTAACAAATACTGTACGGTTCTTAATACATTGAAGTGAGACGTAAGAACTTAAGTAAAACGCATACAGTTAAGTTTTCAAATTTTTTGGGCCACTTGAAGACTCATAGAGGCTAATTTACTAGGCCCATACCAACGGTGTTACTCTTTACAATGTTCAGTATTTGACAGTTACATATTTAGTTTTTCTGAAAATTTTTTAAAATTATAAAAATTAAATGCGTTTTTAATAACTGTTCTTTAGGGTGAATTATTTCACTTCGGTGAGTCAGTTAGTTTTCCTTTTATGTATGAAGCCATATTATAGAAAACTTGGAATTTGACATGCTATTATTAGAGACACTGGATAATCGCAAAAATGTTTAAGATAGTCTCCAATAAACTGTAGTATATTAACGGTGACACGTGTGAACAGTTTTTGGACAAATCACACATGATGTGTGTTCAAGCTGTACCTTTCTAACTGGGTTTGTTGAAGAGAGAAACAATGCTTCAAATAAACCATAGCCAATGTCGATACGAAACATTCAGTGTTGTATACAGCATGTTGTAGCCTAGTAAATAGTCAACAATTCCCGCGATTTTCCAGTATCTCTAGCTATTATACAACATTTATAAACGCTAAAATATTCATTACAGTAAAAATATGTCACAACGTATGTCTATGAAACAAACCGTACCTCGTACAAATATGTAAATTATTAGAACAATTTAAATGTTCGGTGAACCACGCTCTTAAGAGTGAGTGGTAGTGACAATCTTGAAATTTTGTACTTTGTGTCATAACTTATGGAACTTTAACCTAACTACGAAATAGATTACATACAGATAGAATTTTAGACATCGTCAAATATAGTTTATCGTTACTGCTGTTAAAGATAGAATTGTAGTTACTTTCTTAATAAAAGTAACGGAAAATAAATATTTATGATGCATAAAATTCTATCAATATATATTATAATCTGCAGTTAAGTTAAAGTTCCATAAATTATTTCAGAAGAAAAATTTTGGTACAAATTACAAAAATTCGAGATGGTAACTATCACTCACTGTTAACAGCGAGGTCTTTTCTGCTGCAGGCAACGGTATGAGGTAAGTTTGGACAAACGGTGAAATGCAAGGGCTGAAGAAAAAGGTGTGTGCTTCCTACTTGCGAAAATCGTTAACGACCCACACCGATAATCGAAAACTTTTCTGTTGATATTTAGGACTGATGTGACAATAAAAAAATATAATCTGGTTGTAATCTTAACAGAATAAAAAGCAAAATATCTTACACGTAAAAAATTCCTGATTATTAGGGAATATATGAACCTCTAAAATCATCAGTTCAGGTACACCCGTGGTGTTACATAAAAAATATACGTTTGCTTCTAAAATATGTTTCAGAATGGAAGATGTATAAGTGATTGGTATCTCTCATGTTAGAAAGGAACAATTAGTTCCCTCGTTAAACAAATAGCTAACGCACATATTTTTTTTAATTTCGGACATCTTCTGATGCGTGAATATGTTTATCATTCACTGTTGGGCTTTAATATGTACAGATCAGAGTCCTTCTCTCTGACTGACAAACAGTCAGCTGTCAGCCGTCGTGCTGTTCAGAGAGTCATTCATACATGCATTACATGAACACACATCAATACTCATTCCCGTCCCACAACTTTGATTAATTACAGCGGAAACTGGTAATCCCTATCGCTGCGAGAAAATTCGGTTATTCATCATCTCATTTAATACCCCGTCGGAAATAAAATTTTTCTTTCTGTGCGAGTTCGTTGACCTATCGCAATCCATTAAAACAGAAAATTAACTTCCATACTCGAGGGGAAACATGCGCCTATCCGTTAGTCGTTTGGATCCCTGCATTTATTGTAAATCCATGTGTGACTGCGAGAGGGTATGTCAGAGCAGACTGCGGCTTAAGGTCGCCGTAATTTTTAACGTCCAAGGTTTAGATGTGCGGACGAACCGGTCTCTCCCATATTGAAGCCTGCAACAAATCATAAATCTGTCCATCAAAGCAATACTCGTAAAAGGTAAACTGCACATTTTAATGCATGCAGAAATTACGTCACATATTCTCCATGGGAAAACATAGAGTGTTATTTCTCTCACCACTTCCCAAGAACAATGGCTTTAAGAGATAGTGCACCTGGCACGTGAGATATGCTATAGCATGGTACGAAAGTATTTTTCTTTTGTAACTGTTAATAATGATTCCAATGAGTTTATCTACGAAAACATGACACACTTCAAACGGTGTCCCTATGCTTTTAAAAATACCGTCCGCTATTTAATAACACAATTACCAAGCTCCTCAAAATGTCTAAAAATGACTTTTTCACATTGCTCAAGCTGAGTGAATATCAGCCGTAATCGGGGAACCAAATAATATAAACCAGCATTGGACTTTACCACATACTTCCCATAAATAAAATAACCGGGTCATAGCTTGAAGTCCGGTTGAAAAATGGTCTCTACAAAACACTGTACGCCAGTTTAGTCCTTCGTGCCTAGAGGCGATGAGGTGTTTGACGGACGTGTTATATTCGACATATCGCCATCTCCATTTCCGTGCCTCGAACGTAAAAAAAAGCTTAGTCCACACACTCTTAGTGTGACACAACACGCATATCACACTTGTTCCTGGCCTCTAGGCGCAAGTAACTGAATCGACGTGCAATGTTCTCGCTGATAGCTCGATCTTATAAGGCATTCAATGGTGAGCCTATTATTTCATGACGTAATGGTAGAGCTGATGTATTTAAACTGCCTTTCTGCACCTAGGCGTTCAAGCCTAGTAAAGTCCGCAAAGACAGCCATTTGGGCCATTTTAGGCAGCGAGAGAATATACTTTAAATTATATTAGATGACGAGAAATCATCACGTATGGGTGTAATGTAATATTTACTATATTCTAAAGGATACATATATTTACGTTAAGGAGTTTAGTAATAAACGCCAATCGGCGAAACTCTGAACCCCTTTCAGTGGCTTAAGCGGCTCAGAGTGGTCGGACCAGGCGCGTTAGCCATGCAGTAGCGTAGAACGAAAATTATATTTTCGTGCATAACTATTTAAAGTGTTTCCAATACGTTCATCTACGACAACAAGACATACTTCAAGCGAAGAGGCCGTGTCAGTGTTTCAAGCGTATGTATGCAACCCGCATTAACACCATATAAATCAATGCTAATTTTATCATCGCTGCAGCAATAAGATTATTACACATATCAACGTTATCTTTGCAATATATCAAAGACACAGTCGTTCTTAATTTTCGCTGCGTTCTGCAAAATCAAGTATAACAAAAGGTTAGATTATCAACGTGCTACGAACATTTTTTTTTTGTAAAATTTGTAGCAACCATTTTTTATACTTGACTTCGGCAAACGCAGCCAAAATAAGAACGACTCTGTCTCTTATAAAGTGCAAAGATAATGTTGATATGTGTAATACACTTATTGCTATAGCGCACGCAAATTTATACTTGATTTATATGGGGTTAATGCAGATTGCATACATGCGCCTGAAACACTGACGAGAAGTTCAGATTTTGCCGAAGATTGAGTAGGCCTATACCAGTCGTTCGCTCGACGTCTTGCCTTTCCATACCCCTTAAGAGCACGTGGTTCATAATTTAACGCTAAAAGCAATTATCTATAACTGTGGGTTTCTTGAAGCCAATTTGCGAAAACTAAACAATACCAATCCTAGCCAACGTTTTAACCAAAACTGTTTCCAGTGTTACGGACTTCTGACGCCGGAACCTCGTGCATTTAACTGCGGCGCAAGAGGTCACACGTAACGAATTAGTAATCCTGGGTAAATATTTACTGACAAAGTTGGCAAATACCATTATCTATGACTGCCATTGAGTATTTCATCCATATTGGCTTAAAAAAAAAGCGTGGAAACCATTTGATGTTGTCAGCGTTTATTTATCTACCACGCACTCTTAAAGTTGACAACAGCATGCGACCGTTAAGAGCGTCATCCACTCGCGCATACAATGCTGCATGCTCTTCGTCAAACTGTGTTTTATTTTTCCTATTGGACCACGTGAATTTGTAGGTGGAAAGACTGAAGTTTCTGTATCTATGGTCAATGTAGTGCTTTATCTTTGTTTCGCATATACCCGGTTTGTACAATTTGATTACACAGGTTTATGTATTTATGTTTAAATACGGCTATGAATCAGTGCTTTTAACTTGCTTGGCGTATTCCAGTTTTAATAAAAAAATTTAATTTTGTTGTCGCTTCTCTAAACAAAAATTTTCGTTAATTAACCGTTATCGTGATTTTTCCTCAAAATTGGTTACAAAATAAAAACTATTTTATAACAAGAAGACAGTTTACTGATAACGGTTTTACATTATGCTTTTAAGGGCGCTCTGCAACTAAAAATTCGTATTTTTATAATTCTGCTAAACACACTCCAACTTTCAGACATTACACTAATAGCAATTTATTCCAAATAAAGTAAATTTTTTGTTCCATATATTTCGCTACTTACCCAAAAAAAAAAATATTCAAACAATACGATTGAAATAATTTAGAGTGAAAGTGTTAAGCTACAGAATGACACTTTCTAAAATGTCACGTATAATTATTATTTTTTTTTAAATACAGTTACTCAAAGATGTGCGAACATTTTGGTTCATTCAAGATTTTTTTTTAAATGCAAATACTATATATGTGAAATTTCAAACGGTGATTCTTATTCATCGCGTACACAATCCGACAGAATGTGTTTCAGTCACTGGTATTCCTAAGAGGTAAAATGATTCACAAAAAATTGACAAAAAATGAAGCTGGCTTGCTTAAGAAAACTAAACTTTATCACCAAACGTTTCCTTAGTGTATTTCGGTTTTCACACAGTCGTCCCACGTCATATAAACATTTATTTTAATATTACAATTTTCTGTCGGTAGCGTTGCTGGAAAAGGCTATCGCATTACGAGAAATAAACCTCTCTGAATTGCTTAAAGGTGGCCAGTCATGGCAACGCGTGTATTAAATTAATAGTAATAAACTTATCCTTTATTTCTTGAATATATGTTTCAAAATTTAAAACGAACAGAACATCAAATTTATTTTAACAGGTTACAGAACAAAATTTCGACTATATTTCAAATATAGAAGCATTTATGACATAAATAAAATTAAATTCATTCTTCAGTGGAAGAATATATAACAAATTTAGTTTCCATGTCCTTTGTCCTAAATATGTGTACCATAATAAATTTTGGTAGATTTCTGACACCGCTTCTAAAGAACGCGATAACTATCCCTGATATTTGAGTTAGAGCCTTGGACCACGTGTTTATGCACTAGCACTAATTTCTTTTCAGGCGTGCTTTAATTAAATACGAGAACGAGGGAGAAAATATTAGGACACTTTTATTAGGGCTGTCGTCAGTCGATGCCAATTTGTCGAGCCTTGTCGCCGAATAAATGACCTCGAACCGAACCTTTTAAACTGAGTTCAGTTATTATCAGTTTCTGGGCGGTTTTCCAGAGAAAAAAATATTATTATGACACACGGAAGATTCAACACGGAACAAAAATTAACTAACGTTGAGAGAGTTGTGCAATGGGTGGGCTTGACTGGATTTAGTTCTTTTTTTTTTTTTTTTGCTATACTTCATTACGATGCAGATGTCTGTCAAAGGTCTCCTACCTCTTCTTATTTTCTTTGACAGAAATCTGTATCGCAATGGAGTGTTTCCAAAAAACTACATCCAGTCACGCAAACGAAAGTTAACATATTAGTAATGTTTTCCTCCACCAAGTTTAGTTTGCTTAGGTTATATTAGTTTATTTGGTAACTAACTTCTGGACCAATCAACAATTCAAGTATGCTCAAAATTCACAGATCGAGACTACAACTTTAATAAGCAATGACACATCACAATTAAAGACAAAATCGCATAATTTTATTCAAGCAGACATGCAGATAAGCAATTTTAACTGGTCGCGTTATGGAAATTTAAAAATGCATATGTATTTAAGTTTTAAGAAGGGTATGCAATGATTAACTGATTAATTCACTGAAAACAATATTCTACCCCCATAAAATTAATGGGTAGAGCCACGATTTTATGGTGAAAAGATTTTTGCACCATTAGGTTTCCATGCCTTATGTTGACATCCGCAACTCTGTTTCATGACCAGTGATTGGACGTTTTAACTGTCACACGTCTTGAAGTTCTACTGACAAATCACGGGCGCATTGCGTCACTATAGCCTCATTGTTATTGGTGCAGTCAAATGAGGGACGTGTCTGAGCAAAGACACGCTGCCAATAGCCGTGAAGCAGAGCTGCCGAGGTGCACGCGAGTCACTAAAAAAAAAAAAAAATGTTGCAAAAATCTTTTCGCGACAAAATCGTGGCTCTATTAATGGGAGGCACTAGTAGAATTGCGAAATCGACTTACGTATACTGAAAAAACTTTTAAATGTCACATAGAAAGTGAATTTGCAATCAGTAACTAGGGATAGTAAAACAACTTGGACCGTCGCTATTGTTGGTTCTTTGAGAAGATATTTTGGAACTTCTCAAGGCTAACACTGACGGATCAAGTCAAACAAAAGCAGGGTTTCTTAGACAAGGAGATGGTAGGTAAACAAGTCCGCGAATTAGAAGTAAGTATAGCTCTAACTGCTTTTAGATCGTAGGAAGAAGTCGTATGATGTTTACACTCACTCAGCTAATGTCCCTAATGTTCAGCAGCAGTAAGAAGAACACACACGTTTCGCATGAGATACAAACAACAAACGCATAAAAGAATACCTGCTTCAATAGTATAATATTATATTTAGAAAGTGTAGCAAACGAATGAATATGCGAAGAACTCGGATACCACTAAACCAACTAGGATAGTAAGTATAACATAGATGTAAATTAAAAAATTATCACTTGTCCACACATGGAAAAATTACTGATAATGTTCCGGTGTTTTTTCACAGCTTTAGTTATGGAATAATTTCTACAAAAGACGGCAACATTTACACCAAAACTCATGCCGCAACATTAAAGGATGCACTTCATATTAGTTTTCCGCTTTCAGAATTAAAACAATGTACGCAACGAGCACATTGGAAACTGACCACTTTAATAGTAACGTGAAGTTAGAAAATGTATTTCTGAAGTGTTAGGTAATATTTCAATCAGAAAATATGATGAGATCTTCATATAACCCGTACGGATACTGGATAGCACAAAACACATTACTTCACAACCGTTTGATATTTCGTTCACAAATTAATTATAGTAAAGTACTTCAAATAATACGTCGGCGAAAAAGAAGGGTCTAATGGAAGGAAGAAATGCATGATTTTTCGTCTGCAAAGGAGAATCGTACCAATATTTCCCATGCCTTTAACCCATGAAGAGGGTTATGCGTCAGATGCGATTTTCCGCGTTTGAGGCACGGAGACAGTGAAGCGATAAGGTTCAGCTTTTCACACTGGACAGTAACAGCATCGCTTCTATTCGCAGTGCGCCAAACTGGCGTGTAGTGTTTTCCTACTATTCATTTTCCTACGGGACTTAAAGCGGCGACCCTGAAATTTTATTTAAGAAAAGTTTGAGTGAAGCAGAACGTACACTGTAAAAAAATTTATCCGTTGATTTACGGAATTTCCGGTAAAAATTTCTCCAGATACCTCCGTGAATTCACGGAAACTTATTTCCGTATCCAACAGAAGTTTCCGTAAAACAGTTTCACAACACGGAACTGAGCCATACTTGCATGTATTTAATGCCACAATTGCATTTCTACAGATTTGCAGATTTATCGGTGATGTTATTAAAATCTATCCGTGATATTTACAGCTCTCTAACCCATACATTTTCGATTTTTTTCCGTGTAAGTGTCCGCAGCAGACTTACGGACATATTACGTATGATTCCGTAGTGTATATTTACTACAGACATTTCTGTATTTTACTTTTACGGACACTATTTCCGTTTATTAACGGTACATTTCCGTTAAAATTTATAACGGTGTACATGAGAGTATTTCAAGTGGTACCGAATGCCAGTGGAATTTTTAGTACGTTACTAAGGAGTACTAAACAATAGTTGCTAAATACTCTCACAAACATTAGGTGGCACTGTTAAAAATAATTTTCGTTGTTTTACGGAGAAGTGCTGGTAAAAAATTCTCCAGAAGTGTCCGTTAATTTACGGAAGGCAACTAGCTCCACTTATGGAAATTCGCATATTTATGTGATTTCTTTAGGATGCAGGCGCAATAATGCGTTCGGTTATTTATTTAGTTTCTTCTCGCAGTTTGACATATGTTTAATTAATGAAACATAATTATGTTAAGCTGTGTTACAAAATAATGTTTCCGTTAATTAAACAGACGTTTCCGTAAGATTGTCCGTAAATTTACGGAAATTTTTAACAGTGTATGCTTCCAACGTTGTGTTCTGCGGATCCGAGTGTCAGTTTTCCAGTTACAGCTAACTGTAAAAAAATCCGTTTTCAACCATTTTTATTGGCCTGGAAATCATTTTTCTAATGAGCAATGGTGCATTAAAAATATTAGAAGCCTATTTTTAGCTGTGTGATCTTGTCGTAAATAAACATATTGTAAATAATTTTAGCTGTTTCGCGTAGAAAAGAACAGGTGCGACACGCTACTACGCCGTTCATTCGTCAGGTGCATAACCTACTTAAGACACTCAAATTTTGTCATTTATTTTATAATTTCACTGGCCATTTTAGATACACCCACACAACTTCGATGCTATAGTAATGGTCAGAGATGCTACAGGCACAGGTTCAAATCCCGAACAGTACAAATGTAATTCTACGTCTACTCGACGAGACAGACAAAAATTACCTGTTTGTGAAACGCAATAAGGGATGTTCTCCTTGCTTTGTTGGTACGTAGTGTGCGGAAAAATGTTTTCGTACAATATTTTTGCCACTAACATTTTCTTTCCTAGGCTTATAATTTGCGCGGTGTGCTTTGTATATCGTGGGCTTAATGCAAGAACTAGATTACTAGGAAACTGAAGACATCTACTTATACCATTGAAAACAGCATTTGTCATGCACGTGGTTATTGGTTAAAAACGCAATTTTTTGCTGCAACAACACGCCTAATTAACACATTTGCAAGTACATTCACATCAATTGAAACACCCCTAAGGGTAGTACAGACTTCTGCAAATAACTAAAACTTGGAAAAATTAAGTTACCTAGTTCTTGCACTATGTTCACGTTATCACACCCCTAATGCATTACTAACATAACTCAAAATATTTCATTTTGATTTAATTGCTTTTATAACACATACACACTTTCTGATTTTTGGATGATTACTGTGTAATATAAACAGTACACAATTTATGTTGGTACTGCACCTAAAATACTTTTGATGTTTATCCTCATTCGGCATAAATATTACAAATGTTAGTCTTGGCACTAATCATTACTGTTACTTGGAAAATATGTTAAAAGCAAAACATTTTTTTTTTTAAATTTTGGAACATTTTCCTTGATTATGTTAGTATTGCATTAGGTAGATAAAACTATCCTCCATTTCGCTACATACATAACTGAAAATGTTGATTTTTTTTTTAAGTTGTGTTAGTATTGTATTGAGGGTGCGATATGTTCTAAATTTATTCGTGAAATATTCCCGTCTGTATGTGCGTGTATTTACGACGTTTATTTCACGACTTCCGGCAGGAGCACCGCCTGGTACTCTTGAGGTCGCGAGGGTGACACTGCGTGCACTCTGTCCTTGCAGCGGGCGACGGGAAGCTGTAAAGGAGTCGGCCGGCAGCGGCGACAGTAGCTCACGGAAGAGGAAGACATCCTCGTGGTAAACACACGGCATGGACGCCCGCGACCTTGCAGCCGAGGTAGCGACCTTGAGGGCGTCTGCACTGCTTCTGGACCAGAGAGAGAGACAGCACGGCAGTCGATAAACAAGCAGTCCGCACAGCACCACCGGATGTACCACCTCCTCAACTCCTCGTCTGCGGAACCTCGTGCCGCGCAAGACTTTCACGTCGTAACTCATTATTTGAGATTAAGGGCGTTCCAAAGGAGAGAAATAAAATCATACATTTAAATTTGTATGAAACAGTGTTAGTTTTTTCAGGCGTTACTTTGTAGTACACTATTCTCTTATAAAAACGAATTTGCCTTAGCCAGGTTTCTCATGACATTTCAAAGTCAAAATTTTCATGTTTTTAGTCCATACACCTTTCTAAAACCAATCAATATAATGGATCGATTTAATTCACAGTAAAAGTACATCTCTCTAGCTAGGGCTTCACGCATATAAGGTACCTGTACCGAATATGGCCCGCTTAAGGTTTAACAATCATGTGTGCTTAAGTCATCAATTATGTTACTAATATAACACATGGATGAAGTAAGACAGATATTTATGTATGGTTTATGTTCATACTGGAGACTAGTGTGTACGATCCCACGTTGATCTTGGCATAACAACACAATTGTGACCAGTGGGCCATATTGAGAACTAGGCCATATTCGGTACAGGTACCTCAAACACCCATTTTAACAATGGTTTCTTTTTTAAAAAAAATTCTGGAATTCGGAAATATGTTTGCTAATTTTAGATTTTTTAAACAAAATCTTTTTATTGGGATTTATATACTTCGAAGCCCTAGCCCGTCTCATGAGCATTCTCTGTGAATTATTTCGTTTCAATATGTTGATTGGTTTTCGAGGGGCGTATGAACTAAAAAATGCATGTTAAGACATTGGAATGCCATTATGGGAAATCTGGCTGATCTTAAATTTTATAAGAGGATAATGTAGGTACTACCAAGTAAGGAATGTCCTTAAGGATAGTTACTTAACCTGGGTAGAGTTGAGTTTTAACTCGAGTCGTTTTAAAAAGTTATCAGAGTGTTTGCTTATATTCAAATATAAATAATTAAATGGCGTGTATGTATAATATTACATAAAAGTCGAAAATGTGTTTTAAATGTTTTGGTAAAGTGAACTACAGTGAGGATAATGCTATCGCATGGTACTAACCCCATATTTGCTATTGCAGAAAGTCACTTAACGGGTGTCTCGTTAAATTTTAAATCGATGCGTTTTAAATGTGATCAGAGTATTTACTTATATTCAACTTTAAATCAACCAACATTATGTATATATATATATATATATATATATATATATATTCGCATAGAATGATTCAGGATGGAGTGTGTTAATTTCGCGTGTGTGTTAATGCCTTAGGAAAAAAGTTAGTCGAAAATGCCGTTTAGTATTTTTTTCGTAAAGTGAACTTTAGTGGGAGTAATGCTATCCAGAATATTAATGAACATTAAAATTTAATTTCGTTAATAAAATACACTTTAATCCATAGTTATGACAGATTTCAGAGTGCGGTTTCTTAATATCAACTGGTATCTTACTTTATACTTTTAGAACAACAGTAGTTTGCAGTCGCGTTTCAAGGCCGCATTGCTCCCACTACAATTAAGGAAAAAATTTAAAACACATTTTCAACTTACTTCTCGTAAGCTAATGGCTCGTTAAATTAACACACCACGTTCTGACTCTTCCTGTATAAAATGTTACCAAATTAAGAGTAGTTTATATGTTTATCATAACACCACAAATAAATTTTGAAAAAGTGTACTACTACACTCTTAAAAATAGTTTGTAAAGTTATCAGACGCGCGTATAGGAGCGCTGAGAAAGTAGGTATGGTAGAATAGTGTCCCAGACATCCATGGCAACAATCCTAAACCTAATTATAAAACAGTCAAATGTATACTAAAGTTACCAGACTTGTATTGTAACATTCGTACAAGTTTACATATTTACAAGACGAAGTATGGTAACTGTCCTATTCTACGTCTGGGATAATAACTTCCTAAACACTTGAGGAATTTTTTTACAGTGTACTAGTTTCACAACTTATGTTTTTGTCTTTTTGTACATACATTCATCGCAGATGTAGGACGGTACAGTACCGAGTAAGGTGCACGCCTACAATTCTAAAGGTAGGTAGTTCGAATTTTTTACTCTTACCGCTTTTTGCATTGCATTTCAGGTAATATTTGCCCGTACCTTAGCGAATATTACAGTACATTTACTATTTTGTTTACTTTTAAGCGTAATTTGTTTTCTCCGACATTAACGGGGAATTTTCTTCATTGATTTACAGTGAAATAGAAAACATTTAATTTACTTAAGATGGCAACAGTTCGTCAGTCTTAGTCGCAGATTAAAGGCACGGAATAGCAAGGTATACAGAAGATAAATTACATTACGATATAAGCGTAAGGTTTCTCTGTGAGTTATTGTCTCCGCGAGACGGTGTATGGGTCAAGTCCATGCCTGATTTTGGTTTCCTTCAGGCATTTTGGCAGTTTTCCGTTACCTTGCCTTACATAGGATTCGAATACAAAATTTTCTACCAGTGTACCAAGCAACTACGCCAAATTAGGTCGTCAGAACTCTTAAATTAAATTTGTAAATACAAGCACATACCAAAGAGAATTGTTCATCAGTATGATGGCCAATAGTAACAACTTTTAAATTAATTCCCCGTGATCAAACCTGCTTTTCGGGATTTCTGAAACATGTTACATCTTATAACCTGCTAAATGGTCAAATATTGAAAAACTATGATACTGATTGTTAGGTATTTACGTTAACTTCATTCCTATTCAAAATTCATCTCGACATGTCTACCGATTTAAGAGATATACAGGATAATTTGAAACCACGTTTAATTTTTAAGTGTCCTCATATGCTGCATTTCAAAAACTTCTGGAACCGATTTTAGGGATATGCGTAAGCTTCATTCAGAAGCAAAAATCACCCCAACATCTCAACTTGTTTAACAGTTATCGAGGATTGATTGAATATAAATTTTACGGCTTTCCACCCCCTTATTTTTCAAATTTGGATAAATAGAAAAAGTACATCATATACATTTTCGTAAGCTTCCTTCTGAAGCAAAAATCACCTCGATATTTCAACAAACAGGTGTAAGCGCAATCTAGGATTCACTGAAATTATACTTCACCCTTTTAACTCCCTTAATGTTCGATTTTGAAAAATCACTTCCTAGTGGCAAATTACGGCGTAAGGGGAAGCGACCCTCAAAATGTTATGATTAAATGTCCAGCGGTTTGGGCTGTGCTTTGATGAGTGAGTCAGAAAGACAGTGATAGAATGAGTGGGGCACTTCCCTTGTGCTGTGATTGCCCGAGCCCGTATAGCCAATCAGGGATGATCTTACACAGTTGGGTTATGGTTAGCAAGCACAAATAGTACATACAATTGGTTTTACGAACGACTGGACCTCGTTGCGACCCTCACTATGGCCAGTGGCATAGCATGAGTGCATTGCATGGTAAGCATTACTTTGCGACGTCTATACAAATTCATGAGTTGACTACAGGCGGTTTGGAATAACGTGAGCACTCATAAAAACCCTGATAAAAGTTCTATTCCCAGCCAGTTCGTATCTTTCCGCGCATAGCGGCTAACAACGGGAAATGTCTAACCTCTCTGGACACGTCACTTGATGTTTGCGTGTGTAAGATAAACTGTGCAGTCAGTAGGAATCTATACAATTCGATAAAAAAGTTCATTAAGAATAAAAAAACACAATCAGGTCGATTTATGTTACAATTGTTTCAGTATTGTTGTACTTAAATAGGAAAATGCATGGAACTATATTGCGCAATTTCGCTGCCAACTATACAAGCAGTAAGACAATTAGAGTTACCGGTAATGTTGAATTATATGAGATAACGGCTAGTGATATTTTTCAACGGTTACATTTTTAGTACTCACTTTATTCCGAACGTCCTATATCGGTAGTGCCGAGGCACGAGTGTGATGGCACTTCTAATAGGCAAATATCTCATTTGTACAGACGTCTCGGAGTACAGCTTACCTTGCTACACAACCGCGTCACACCACTGACAATGACAGCAGCAAACATTGCTGAAACGTCGGAAGAAACCAGAAAATCTGACGTGGTCACAAACCAGAAGCCGATATATGCATGACTCCAGCCACGAAAGCTTACGATCAATGATTTTTGGATACAGCTGTCTGTTGGGGGACAGAATTGTCGTACGTTCAAAAATTGTGCTGAGAGTGTGAAGACAATGCAGATCGGGAGCCATTTTAATTAGGTTATAAAACTTCAGTTCCAAACGTTTTGTCGTAAAACAATTTGGATGGAATTGCTTTAGTAACACGTTTTTTTCCCCGTAATACAGACGTATGGGGAAATAATTTTGCTAAAATTTATAATACATCTATATTACTCGTAAGAATCTTACGTCGAGAACCTGTAATTTCCCAATTGACCTACTTTAACAGCAAACTAGACTTCTGCACATAATACATAATCAAGAGATGATTATCCCGACACGTTATACCTCTTATAGTGAGAGAGATTCCCTCATTTGACTATTCTATCCGGATTTAACCCACTCGTCATTCTGAGAGTTTCCATTTGTTTTAAATCCTTCAAACCACGGAGAGGGTGTCTATTTAACAGCGATATAATCTCGTCAATGAGAGAAACGCATAGTTACCCTTGAGAATTATTAAATTTTTTTCTATGTATGCAGTCAGTTTGTTGTGAATTTTGCAAAAGTAGTTTTCAGTGCCAATAAGTATTTCTGTCGATAAATTTTATTTGTTTACTAAACATACACAGGTTTTGTAAAATGTAGGAAGGTTTTTAATTTTATATCTGAACGAACACTCTGGAAATTAAAACTGACATTAAAGCATTTTTTACGTATCTTCAACATTTTAAATGTTAGCAACATTGTGGTAATATTTATGATAGAAATATTCAGACAATAATATTAAACTTTGTTCATAAAACAATATGTTTTAAGATGTGATATGGTTTGGAGATCTTAGAATATTATCAGTAGGTAAAACAAAACGTTAAGGAAATTGTTCACAGATAACTGTAATTGTTTTAATAATTTGTGTACTTGAAGAGGTATGGTTTGTTTGTAGACATATATTATGACTATTTTATACTCGTATCTTTCATGTTTTTGTATAATGGTATGTCAAAGTCCAAATTTGTATAAAACGGTTTTATACAGAATGAAAAACTGACTTACCAGAGTGAAATTAATAACATTGATGAACATTGTCATGGGATGCGCCAATATATGTTTTAGACGTCACTGAATTATTGAATTTATGCGGTAATTTTTTTAAATAATTGATTTTAAATAAAAATGGCCAATATTTGGAACACCAGTAAATACGAAAGAAAGGAATATATTTTATGGTTTGTTTAGTTACCATAAATATAACAAGGAGGTCTTCATATTTATAAAACAGAAATATGCGTACAGAAAATGATTTATACGCATCGAAACTTACACTGCGCAGGATAATACTTCTCACGGTTGGCAGGAATGTAAGGTGGTTATAGCCTTCTGGTCTGACCCCGATATGTGCCTCGCCTTTGAACTTGACGGGAACGTTAATGTCAACATGTGTGTGTGTAGGAGGAACTTCTGGCTCGCAGCTATGCGGATATCGCCTCAAAGACCTCGCCGTCATCTTCCTCGTCGGATGTCTGTTTCTCTGCGCGGTCCTCGACTCTCTTTATTGTCGGCCAGCCGCGAGTGACACGTAAACAATCGCACCTCGTCCCTGAAGCCCACCGTCACGTGGTATTTCTTCTAAAGCCACACGCCTTTCGCCTCACGACGGCTTAGCCAGAAAACAGTGTTGCTACAATGGGAAAAAATATTTAGTGGAAACGAATGAGGTGACTCAAGTGGCAACCCGATGGACCTAAATTGAAACGGCGAATTCAAAAACAACCCAAGTCCTAAAACAAAAATTGTTCAGGTAAAAAAAAAAAAAATCAAATAGTATAAGACGGTGATCAGTTGACTTCCAATGCAGCACAGCAGCAAAAGAGAAAGTGTTGTTACATCATTCAATGCAACGAAATTTATACAACTTGCAATAATAATACCTTTTGGCAAATGTGTGCATTTTGACAGTTTTTGAAACACGGTTTCAATTCAGGAAGACGTGGGTTCGATTACCGATCCATAGGGACCTAAAAATTCTTGTTTTCTTTTGGACAGAAGTTAGATCACAATCCAATATAAATTAAGCAACGTTAGCAATTGGCTCTAGACTTATCTGGCACATCTTA
Organism: Medauroidea extradentata; assembly: GCA_003012365.1. Lineage (NCBI taxonomy): Eukaryota > Metazoa > Arthropoda > Insecta > Phasmatodea > Phasmatidae > Medauroidea > Medauroidea extradentata. The sequence continues at coordinate 30,356 of PNEQ01119089.1, forward strand.
GAGAGCGCTAAGCTAATTATAAAGGAGAAACTTAATTAAGGTACAATCAGCCATTCATTTCCTGTAGATAAAACCATCCGTGAATCCTTCAGGGATGGTTTTAAAAAATTTTGGAAGACCGAAAATAAGAATGGCCGAACCAGGACTCAAATCGGTGTACATTTAAGTGCGAGTCCAGCGCATTACAACTGCGCCAACTCACAAGGTTTATCTACAGAACTGATGCAAGATACAATTTTGTGCTTTAAACGAAAGGAAAACCTTACAGTTACTCAACTGAGCAAACAACAAATAGCAAAATTGTTGAATGCAAAGACAATCAGCGAGCAGCCCCATCGGAAGCTATTGTTTGCTTGAGTGCGCAGAAATTCTTGGAGGCTAGCCTACAAGCTTGTGAACACGCCAATTTTCCGGTCTTTATGCGATCCGGTCATCCTATTATGGTTTTCAACTTTTTTCCCCGAAATCAACCCGAACGGGTGCTAGGATGGCACATCACTACCAATGGTGGTGAAGCTTGAGGCGCTTATCAAAATTCACTACGTGGAGTCTGGGTATGTTATCTCTGTAATATGACCAAGTTTGGTCGATCACCAGGACTTGATAATCCCTGTTAGTGTTCAAGGATTTCAAATGACGGAAATCGAAAAAAACCGACATATTACCCACACGATTAAAATTTGGCTAAATGCTGGATCCACAGTGCATTCTTTACACGTATTATGTTTATATTAGTTTTAGTTGTCCGAGAGGCCATCAATATAAATTTCGAACAAAGGTTAACTTACCTAGGGTATTATTCCATACAACAGAAGCTTGAAATTTCGGCTGACCTACCCTACCTAAGTGAATTTTCATAAGCGCCTTTGGTCGTGTTTCAAAGGAAGTGGTATTAGACCCCACTATACGCCATGAACGAGTGTTATTGACGTGCCTACAAGAGTCAACCAATAAGAATAGTCAAGCTACTGGATGATTCGTTCCTTACATTTTGCAAGCTATTGTTGGAGATTACCTGCAAGTACCAGTTAAGTAATTCCACAGACTATTCGGAGTTGAATATACTCACTGCTAACTAAGTCTTTCCTTGGATCATGCCTTCTCTTCGTCACTGGTCACTGCAGACTATCGACAAAATTCTCCGTCGTTTTGTGTCTGTACGAGCCGATATCACTGTCTTTAATAACTTCACTGCCTACGAGATAAACCCTATGTTACTATGCATTGTATGAAAAATTCACTGGGAAAATTTTTATAGTGCTTACCTTATGTTGTTGAAAACATGATTTTTTTTTAAAATCATCGTATGGTATTTGCTTTGCGTCTACCAATTTACTGGCGTACATAAGATCGCATCGCATTGGGGACTAAGAGACCCTTTCTCCCTACGAGAACTCTAGGCTATTTACAAACATTATACTGCCAGATATATTTTAGAGGAACTAAAGATTTTCTAGGGTTGGCTAAACAGATCATCCCTAACTACGCCCCATATTTACCAAAAATACCTGCCTGATTGTTTAATAACACAATATTTTGTAGCAGCCACAATTTCATTACGGCTAATCTATTTTTAAAAATAATGAATTACTCTCTTGCAACATTACTCCAAATAAATTTGAAAAATTAAAACAATATTAGTACTTACAGTATGTCGAATGTAAAATCTTCGTATCTCATTTGTACAAACAGGATAAATACAAAGCAGACAGGGAAAAAAACTGCCAGTTGAACATTTAATACCCAGAACATTTTTTAAACACTTTCGAATTGGCTATGTAAATCACACACGAAATAAAAAAAAATGTGGCAGCTACAAAATATTTTGTGGATACTCACTCTGCAAAATTAATTTTATGGTCACCTCAAAAACAATTTGCTGCCGCCACTAAAACATTGTGGTCACCACAAAATAATTTTATTGTTTTTACAAAATAATTTTGCAGGGAAGGCTTCCTGCAAATATTTTCTCTCTACTGCACTGTTATTGTATCTGAACATGCAAATGCTGTACAATTTATGTTAATTGGAAACAATGAGACGCTATTTTTGCTTATGTCATATAATTATGAGTTTTAAACTTAATATTTCACTTGCAATGCTACAACGTTATTTTGACTTTTGAGGACTAGTTATAACTATAATTTTTAGTGAAAATTGTTTTAAATGTAAAACCTTGAAGAGAAAATCCCCTATTATTTCCATGAACATCTATCTGAGAGGTAATTCTTTCTACAAATGGACACCAATGACACTACGACAACACTTATTTTGCCACAACACGAACTTTGATGTGCGAACGTTTTTCATGAACAACTACTAAGACTTATTTTAGCCACGAAAATTTTTGCTCCAAGTGCATGGTAATGGAAACAAATTTTTTCTGCATTAAAAATAGTTTATAAGTAATGTGTGTAGTGAAGTGAGTTTAAATATTTTTAAAACACGTTTTATATCCTACAAATATAATAAAATAGCTTTCAAAAAATTTGAATGAATGACTTCAGCCATACAAAATTCTTACCTGTTTGAAAATATTTTTTCTTTGGTGTAAAGCAACATTCCTTTACCGCAGGCTAAAAAACCTCGATAAAAAAAGTTTTCTTTGTGGTAAATGTATTTACCGTAGGGTTAACTGGTAACTGCGATGTTACCCGGACGACGGCCTCATCACGCAGAGAGGTGATATAACAGGAGGATTGCCGACCAGCTGACTGCCCGAGTGTCTTCTCACAATCGATACCGCGTGCGTTATGCAAGTCGCCTACATAACTGCCACAAAACAGGCGGAAGCAATTGGTGTAGTCCGATACAAAGCAATATTGTATATTCCCTCCTGAACCAACGAAGCTTCTATAACGGAGACGTTTGTTAAGTTTCTGCTCGGAGTGCTGCACGTAAACCCAAACATTAAGTTAAGGGGCCTCTCTAGATAGGCAGCATTTGTGTGTGTGTGTGTGTGTGTGTGTGTGTGTGAGGCAGGAGTGGTAAGAGTGTCACTAACAGACGTATGCAATGAATTATCGCCTCTCTGCCCATGCTCCTCAGATGACGTGCAGTACTTTATTATTATCTTTTTTCCTATGGGACATTAAGCGGTTACCACATTATTTTATTTGTAGGCAGCGTATTTCAAAGTCTAACGCTTGTTTTTTATAGTTATGTTTTTTTTTTTCGAATCCGAATGTTAATTTTCCAAATACGGTTGTCTGAAAAAGACATTTTTGGCCGTTTTTCGGGCCAGAAAATAATGTTTCTAACAAACGTACCGAATTTTTAAATCTACAGCGACATAGTTTGAAATGTGTGCTCTTTTCGTAGATATACAATGTAATGTGCGTTAAATATTTTCGTCAAAAGAATAGCCTTAACTTGCTGTAACGCATTGGAAGTGCAGGTAGGGAGCCCCTTAAAACACCAATGTAATTTTAGCGACAGCATACCACGATTAAGGGGCTGCTTATGTCGTTGTTGAACCGCATTGCAGGATGTTAGAAATCCCCGTTCTTTTTAGAACCCACCAAACGTGCTCACAGCGTACCTTTCCGTGTATTAAAAAAAAAATGTACAAACATTCACACATTTGAAACATTATTATCGAAGACTCCTTCGTGATATTTTCGCTCAGCTTTATTACAAAATATACGCCTAAAATATATACGAATCTAATCCTGTGCCCTTGGTAAAATTTGGTAAAATTGCTTTATTAATATGGGGTTCACCAAAAATTTTTTGTTTTAATAATTTTTATATTTGTACAATATATGACTTGTTTTGTAAACATACATCGTGACTGTTTTCTTACTTTAATGAAAATGTTATAAATTTCATAATGTTTGCATAGGTCATATTGGTATTTAGATGTCCAAATTTACACAAAACGGATTTATGCTAAAAAGAATAAATAGATAACTTAAGAAAATTAAATAATATACACTGATGAACAACGTCACGGACTTTACCAAGCCATTCAGAAAACGTATTGAATATTCTTTCAATTAAAAAAAAATTCACATTATTTTTAAGTCTGTGACATTCTTTTCCAGCGTGAATTATTTAATTTCATTAAGTCAGTTGTATTTACTTTCTGGCATAACTCCGTTTTATGCAAATTTGGACTTTCACGTGCCTTTACACAAGAACTATGTGAGCTAAAAAATTTAATTACTGTAGAACATTTTTTCGATTAACTACTCCCTTAATAACATTTTAGGATAACCTATATAAAGTCCCATAGTTTTAGCGGTAAATGAAAACACTGCTCACCAGTTTGGCGTCTTGCACGTAGAGACGATAGTGTACCAGACACACACGTCAGTATAGCTTTCATCGCTTCTTGGCTTCTGGTACTCCAAAGAGCATAACAACTCCTGGTAACTGGTGGCCTTAGAATTCCACATGACCTCAAATATCTTACTCAAATCGTAGATAAACCGGAAGGATGCAATGCGTATACAGGAAATCGCAATACGTCCGAAAGCAAGCTAGCTTTGTAGAAGTATTCACACGATTCTGCTGCATTTGGTTCACCTTTGACAGGGAAGACCTATTTTTATAACAAAATTTAAAAAATAAATGTCACAACAAGGTTTAATAATATTGAAGCAACGACTGTGGAATACAACATTAATTATTTGGACAACGAATTTTATCATTCTTTAGAAAGGAACAGAAATATAGCAAAAATTATTACATTTATATACATATGTGGGTTTTTAAGTAAATGCTAAAAAAAAAATAATAATAATTACAACATATTGTAGCAGATTTTACTTGCCAAATATTCACTATAATATTGTTAAGAAGTCAAATATTCATTTAGGCCCGAACATACTACCGTACTCTTAAGCAACTGTACAAATATCGGCTTGGCTTTAATAGCTAATTTTATTTTCGTGAATGTCTTTAATTCATCAGTTCAATTTTCAGATAAAACATAGCTCTGAGGTATCGCATAGCTAGGAGAATAATATGTTTTACAGTTACGTTTTAAACTTTCGTTCGAATAGTAAGGCTAAGAATTAAAATAATTACATGTTTTCGTACCTTTTATGATTTCATAGTGGTTTATTTCAGTGATGTTTGGGTAAAGTGGAATAAGTAAAAAATTTGAGTTTCGAGAAAATCTAAAAAGAAAGTTGGAAGACAAACTACGTGAAATGGAACATACAAACATCCACATTTAATTTTATACCTTCTCATAACCATTAGAGTTATAGCCTTTTACCCAGATGTAGCAAATAACACGTATAATGTGCTCTCTTACTTAACACAATTTTCTCGTATTTCGAGTTATACCCCTTTACCTGAACACTACAAATTTAACACTCTCCGAATTGCATGACCTATTAAATTTTAAAATAATATGCTTGTTAATGGTTCCGTGTGTTACAAATTAGTTACGTTTTGAATTGTGTGGTAGTCTTAGTTAAAATTACTCATTCTTTTCCTTCTTACCCTGACTAACAGCTGTTGGCATTGTTTGGGTCAGCGATACGAACAAACAAGCAACATTTTCAAGCAATTTCAACTGTACAGTTATAATTAAAGTGCTAACGTTTAGTACATTTGCTGTGTGAGTTAATATTGCATTATGAAGAAAAACCAATACAGCAATTAAATTAAGAAATCATGAATAAATAGCTGTGTCAGAAATACACTATATTTAAGTGTAAAAAATTGTGAAATATTATAATTTGCTGCGCTGTAAAACTTTTTATTTTTACAATAAACTACAACGGGGGGCCTTGTAAAATAAATTTCTTCATATTTACAATTTACATGTAAACTGAAATGATTGCTTTCTTAAATATTGGGTTAGGTTTATAAATTATTATATCAATCTGTTCTAATTGTTGATATGTTTGCATTGATAAAACTAAGTATATTGTCATGGTTAAATATAAGACTGTAACGACACAAGTGAGATGTTAACATACAATTTGGCAGCTGTTTTTATGTTTTCGTAGCAAAATATCAGTTATTCTCACCCAGATGGAGTTTTTTCATAATGTGCAAGCACTTCTTTTTTGTGATGGGTATATTCTGGGTAACCCAACAGAGACGATATTGATTGAACACGCTTTAAAAACGTCAAACAATCTCCTCTTGTGTATTTACTCTGAGACATAAGAACTTTTTCCACACACACATCGGTACCTCGCCATCCACTCCTACTGCAAGATACATGGACGTGGTGACTTAACGAAAACACGTAAAAAAAAAATGGAACATACTGCATGGCTGCGAGTGAGGTTAATTCTACTGCAGGATAGAAAGAAAATGTGTTTTCTTATGGAAGAGTTTGGCACAGGGAAAATTTCTGTCGATAGATTCGCTGCAATCGCTAAGGGACCAAAAAAAAAAAAAAAACAAATCTGTAGTAAAATTACATTTAAATAGGCTTGGAAATGACAGATGTAGTTTAACGTAATTTTAAAGTGAAAAGAAATCAATTTCTAGTTTTAAATTATCAACTTAATGTAACATAAAATTCAGGAAAGCTCTGTGATTGGTCAGGTTACACCTCTTATAGATACGAGCGCTCAAGCGGCAGAAATTATTCCTGTATAGGCTGTTCACTGTAAACTGAGCACTCAGAAGAACTTTTAATTAATTAAAAATATGTTTTTTGGGCCAATATATGTTAACTTTTGAGAGTGCTGAAACGTTTACACTGGTTTTTAGTTACATAAAAGTTTTTATATTAAAAATATTAATGATAACTGCAAAATTGCAGAAAGAAAACTTTATGCGGTGCTCACGTTATCGTGAACGGCCTATACCAAACTTTAAACATTGATCTTTATAACACGCAGTAGAATTAACCGTACTGCGAGCAAAAAACCGTTGGTGCTATCACGTCTGGACGACAGAATGAAACAAAGTTTTACTTCGAGACTCACTCCGTACGGTTGGTCATAGGAATACAGAAGAATACAACCCCTGAAAAATCTACACAAACAAGAATTTACGGTAGGCTACAATTAACCGTATGTTTTTAAATTTTCATCACCTGCACATGTTTTGCGTGGAGCTGCTCATACTCTTTCCAGAGGACTGACGTAGGTGTTGTGATTGTGTTTACTGTAATATATGTTTTGCTGCTTCATGTGGTGCGCACAGTAGGCATAATATTCTGTTCTCAGCTAACTTTGTGCTTGCACCAAAATTCAGATTGGGAACAAGTTTTTTGAGTAGTGTACGCAAGGAACACCGTATTTTTTTATTTCTTTTGTACAACAGGTGCACTGTACGATCTGTGAACGGAGTGTTTTATATTCTCGTGAACATTGCGTTATGAGCTGAGTATGGTATGTTTTTAACTTCACCCCAAACAAGCATATTAATCTCAATTATGTTGTGTTTTCTGCCGTACGGCAAGAATAGTGTACGCATCAAGAATGTGTTTTTTCTGAGTCAGGGGTACTATGAACCCCAAGAGGTGTTTTTTTGTTGTACTCCAGGAGCGTTGTACAACTTGAAAACGTGTTTTTTTATATCAATGAACGATTCCTACAATAGATTAGTATTATAGTACCACTTTTGAACATACGCCATTGTGAGCGAATGCTGATAGTTAAAGAATTCTCACAAAAAATGAAATAAAAGAAGTAAATAATTGGCAGCATTTGTTACTATCAACAAACATATTAGTTTCAACAATTACAAAAATTAATATATTAGTATCCCAAACAAAAAAGTTATAAAACAACAAAATAAGGTGTATGAAAGCTGGCCACCGAAATTGACGAGGATCGTTACAAAAGCACAAATGTCAAGAGACAGGGATATATGTCAACACAGACGATACAACGAAGGAAAAAAAAAAACAGAGGAAATGTAGCAGGCTTCTTTGGACAACAACGAAACGGCGCATCTGTTGTCATTGTTGACATTCAACCAAATCCAGAATTAATATACGGAATACGTAATTTAAGCATCAAGCTGTAAAATAATGTGTGAATTTTGAGCTTAATTTTTACTAAGTGTGATTTGGTTTTCATTTATTAGTGAGAAATATTTATAATCTTAATTTTAATGCTTTAAAGGACTTTAAAAAATGTTACTTTTCTTATTCGTATGTACAGCACACATTGCCAGTGGCACCATCAGTTGGGTTTGAGTTGACCGAAAAAAATTAAATTAGTAAAAAGTTAAACACATGTCTAGAAATTTGTAATTTTATCGCCTACAGGAACATCAATGACTGATAAGCTATTATGATGTTATAAACTACAGAATACGCATGTATCATTGTGTTGAAACATTTGAAAATTTTGCGAACATTTTCATCCCAGTAGTTGCAAGGTAAGCTTGTATATGTTCACAATTGTACCGCATTGTTGCCAGCAGCAGGAAACCCTGTAAATACCTTGGAACCAGGTCAAACTGAATGTTATGTAACCACTCCCGAGCCGTATACAAGACATATGTTGTAACGTACGAGGTTTTTTTTTCAACCTCCCATCGGCTGTAATAGAAAAACCGGAATGAATTAGGAAATTATTTTAATGTCAAAAGAAACGTACATCTTTACACTATTTGTCCAGATGATGACCGTGCAGATTGAGGCATTTGTCGTACCATGCACCAGCTTGTTAATACCCTCTGCAAAGAATGATGCCTCCTGCCTGTTCAGCCACGTTTTAACAGTGTCCTGCAGTTCATCATGGGTGTTGAAGCGTCGGCCTCCAAGCCACTTTTTCAACGGTGGGAAAAGGTGGAAGTCACTCGGTGCCAAATCCGGACTGTAACGAGGGTATCAGCAAGCTGGTGCATCGGTACGACAAATGCCTCAATCTGCACGGTGATTATGTGGACAAATAGTGTAAAGATGTACGTTTCTTTTGACATTAAAACAATTTCCTAATTCGTTCCCGTTTTTTAATTACAGTTGATCGGAGGTTGAAAAAAAAATAACCCTCGTACAATGCGTAACTAGGTCTAAGGGTCTGGCAAGTAGACGATGAAGTGATCTTTACAACACCTTCCCCAAACGCCACTGCGTAGTGCAAAATTAGGTAATTAGCTACGTTTGAATTGCATTTATTTAAAATTACATTTATTAAAATCTTGAATAAGGAAATATTAATAACATTAAGCATGGCGACTGATATGGGCTTCTAAAATGTACCGCCTACCAACTTTTAGACCGTAGCTGTATGTATATTGTTTCACACAAATTAAGTAAATTTTCTCATTACTGGAGGCATTTACTTGAGTCGGAATATTCGCTTTATATTGAACCTGTGATATCTGTTCCACAGTCTTGCATAGTGAAATTACAGAATGACAGTGCTTAACGTGGTGGTTCATATAGGCGGTTCGGGATAAAGTGAGCACTCAAAAAAGCCCTGCTAATGATCTATTTTCAGCAAATACCGTATATTTCCGCGCGTAACGGCTAACGACGGGAAATGTCTAAACCTCTCTGGACACGTCACATTATGTTTGCGCGTGTCAGATAAATTGTGCAGTCGGTAGGAACCTGTAAAGTTCGATAGAAAAGTTTGTTAATTGTATAAATTACAGTTATGTCGCTTTCAGTTGAATTTGTTTCAGTATTGTTGTATTTTAATAGAAAAATACACGGAACTATATTGCGTAATTTTGCTGCCAACCATACAATCAGTAAGTGAAGCATAGTTAATGTAGAATTATATGCAGTAACAGCTAGTGATATTTTTCAAATATTAAATTTTTAGTGCTCACTTTATCCCGAACCACCTATAGAAACATTTAACTGTTTATCTTTTTTTTTTAGAGAGTTTGCTAACGTCCCCCGTTTAATACTTTATGGGCTTAATAAAGGACGGCTTAAAAACTACCGTTACCTAAGTAAACGTTACAAACATGCATACTCGTGCCAGGATTCAAACCCAGGACATTTCGCACCGTGGGCCGTCACGCCACCAACCACACTACGGTGGCCGGCTTTTAATGGACGTAATAATTTTTATATATTTGTACGTGATGTAGTTTATTTTGTATACATAGAGGATGTAAATAAATTAAGAGACCACACTTCGGAAGGTGATTCATAATGAACAGGCATTATTACTGTATGTATGGTACTTTCAAAACAAGTGAATATTAAGGGAAGTGAGGGCCCTTGAAACTTGAGTTTAAAAATATGATTTTGTTAAGTTATCAACAATTCTGTAGGTGGTGTTAATTGTTATTAAGGTCTATGACCTGTAAAAAAAAAATATATACCTCCAAACCTTCTCATGCATGAATATAAAAGGGGTGGCCACCCTCTTGTTACATAACATTATTTTGCCGCCAGGTATATTGTACATTCCATGTGGTTATTTGAGCAGTGCATCGTAAGGAACAAAAAATTCATCTTGTTGTAAGCGCCTAGAACACGCCGTTTACCAGGAAAATATACACAGCTGTTGCTGTGACAGTAACAGAACGCTGGTGTGTCAGCAACAAATAGTATTTCCATAAAGGAATTATTGGTTTGTATGTGCTCCGTGCTCCCAGGAAAATACAAAATGTGATGCAGTTTTTTAATACCATGTTGCAAATTCCAGCAAAAAAAAAAAAAAAATCAAAAAACCTAGACAAGACTCGATAAAGTTTGGCAACAAATTTGGTTTTTGCAGCATTTTTTATAAAGTGTGATTTTTTATTAGAAAGAAAAACCAAGGAATGTAAAAAATCACATTCTTTAATAAATAAATTCTAAATAAAATAAACAAATACGTTCCCAATAGTTTTATTTATTTATTTATTTTTCGCTTTGCTGTGAAAACATGATTCTGCAAACATTGCTTATTGTTTTCGGTTTCGTAGTACTCCGCTTGTCATTCAGTGAAATAAGTAAACAAATAAAATATTTTTGCCGATTGTAATTATTTTAGCACAAACGAAAAGGAATGTTATGTTTTTTTTTTTAATAAAATTCGTGAATTTTGAAATCGACATGGCACATTACATAGCTTAGTACAATACGTAAATTTTATACTGCTTGACTACTTGTGCTTATATTAAATTTGTGACCATGCACAGAAAAAAATATACTTCCTTTCTCCGGAATGTTACTGTGGAATGTTATTAAGAAAGGTAGCGAAAATGTAACAATGAGATATTGTTTGGAGCCCGTCAGACGAGAAATTTAGATAAATCTCTTTATGGAACTTGAAGCGGAAAATTAAGAACTCGAAGATTACGAGTATTGATCCCCCTTATATAATTGTCAACAGTTACTGAACTCATATAAAACTAGACAAACAAAGTTAAAATAAATTTTTTGAATTGGAGTGAGCGAGAGATTTTTGGTCTGCGCTTAACATCGAGGTCTTTAGCGCTGGCGATGGGTGACATGAGGTGGATGTGGTGAAAGGCGAATGGTCTAACCATTCGGCCAGCGTGGCTCCTTTTTGAATTTAGATAGTTGAATAAAATTGTTGAGAATCTCAAAATATTGACGCAAGCGTTTCCACCTGCGGGACAGTGGAACTTTCTGCTCGACCCGGCTGCCTTTCGTCACTTCCGGCTGTGGTAAGGCTTCCTGCAGGTATCTGGCAGATAACAGGCCAATGACGCAACTTGCTTGACGCGAACTGATCGCGAGCCAAGACCTAGGCTGGGGAAGATGTCCTTCACCACGAGTCATTACGAGCTCGCAGTGGGGTCTCGCTACAGAGCAGCTAGATATACAGAAGAGGAACCCAGGCGAATTAGAGTTTCGGAACGGTAACACATTAGACTCGCATTCGGCTGGATCAGAATTCAATTCCCGGCTCAGGCGTTCCTATGATCCACTAAGGCGATCCTGGTTCGATTCCCAGCGGGGTCGGACCCCAGATTTTCGCATGTGGGATTCGTGCTGGGCGATGCTGTTGGTCGGCGGGTTTTCTCGGGGGTCTCCCGTTTCCTCCACCCTTTCATTCCGGCGCTGCTCCATACTCACCTCATGTCACTCCTCACCAGCGCTAAAGACCTCGCTGCTAAGCGCTGACCAAAATCCCCTACTCACTCACTCACTCATTCCTATGATTTGCGTTCTCATGTTTTCTTCAAATCGTTTAAAACAGCTGTCGTTAAGACGTATACTACATAGCGTGCTACAATGTTTTTTAGTGTATTAAAAGACACGAAATTTTCGCGAATTTTTACTTTCTACTTTTATTACATGTTGTCCAGCCAGCCATTAAGGTGTGTTCTTCCGCATCTGCTAATAAATGAATGGCTTTCGGCCATATTACTAACTAGTTTTTTCGAGGTAAGAGGACTTCACGTCACTTCGACATCGTTATCATCAGAGAAGGTGACAGCCGACTTAATACAAAGACAGCATCTAGGAAAGTAATCGAGCACGGCATTTGTTAAGAGTAGTAGTTAGCAAGAAGTTTTCTGTAAAACCGTATCTCCGTAAAAGAAAACTGTTATGGGAATAATACTCAAAGACGAGTAAGAACTGTTAAGGAGTAACACACGTAGAATTTTCAACGGCCTAGGGGCCGTGGTTTGCGCAGTTGCTAGAACATTCGCCTCCCACCAAGGGGATCCCGGTTCGATTCCAGACGGTGTCGGTCCCCGGACTTTCGCATGTGGGAATCGTGCGGGACGAAGCCGCTGGTTGGTGGGTTTTCTCGCAGATCTTATGTTTCCCCCGCCCCCTCATTTCGGCGCTGCTCCGTACCCTCCAAAATTGCTACACTTCCATTGGCCCAGCCAAACCGTAACACGCACACAACGTTAAAAGGAACGTCGGACACGCTAATTCTGCACTGGAACCTAGTAAACAGTTAATATTTCCACGTGTTTATTTCTCACTTTCTACCCTCTCTGTTTGTTCGTCTGCCCCGTACAAATCTTGAAATCGATTTCAAACTAACTTTATGATGAGCCAGAAACTTAAAACTTTAAACATTACTTAGAACTGAATTACAGTGCAGTATTAACTTGCTTTCTTATCTGTATGTTTGTCTTTTCATTACGTATATTTCTTAATTAGAACGGATTTGAAAATTTCTTACACACAAGGACACATGCAGTAGATAATTAATGCAGTAATGGTTCACCTAAGTCATCAACAATTTCATTGCACTGCAAATGTTATGAACTGTTGTGTGAGTTTTACCAACACGACAGCAACTCTTTATTTTCTGTCTGTTCAATTCTCCCTTTGCTTTTCGTTTTAAATCTTACATGTAATTTAATATGATATTTTATTTTAAATTGGTATTTAGTTTATATATATATATATATATATATATATAGGATATATGTATGAGGGACTTAGATTTATTGTGGTGTAAGTAAGTTACAAAATGGTTTCCTCGTAAACAAATTTTTGTAATCACATGCGAAATACAGTATTTTCTTGCAATATTCAAATGGGATGCAGAAATCCAGATAAGAGAGAAATATTTTGTAAAGTATATAATTTTGGAAAATGTTAGTAGTACTAAATAATTACACCACTATGACACTCAGCCCCTTATATATGTGTCTGTGTGTGTATATACATACAAATATATACATCGCAATATAGTACTCTTTTTGGGAACCTTCTGCAGCAAGCAGTGGGCAATAAAACGAAGTAATTTTCTGAAAACTGTGCAGCCATAACCGACCACCTAAGACAATACCAAGACGTCATATTGCTTCTGTTGGTGTTAATTATATTAAAGCTTGTAAAGAAAACTTGTTTTACGATGGTAAAATTTGGCAAAGGGAAATTTTCTGCCTCTAGTTGCTCTGCTATCACAAACGGTTCTAATACAATACAAAACAGTAGTAAAATTAAATTTAACTTGACTTGACAATGTAACAAGTCATTGAATTTTATTTGGAATTAAAAAAAAAATCCGACTTCCAAATTATCAACTTAATGTAACCTTGTTTTCACTAAGACTCTGTGATTGGTTAGTTTAACATCTCACTGATATCAACGCAACAAGTGACAGAAATTATTCCTGTTCAAAACTTTTATCATGGAACTCCTTAACCTGTAGTAGAATTAACCTTACGTCTGTGAACGTGTTTTTTTTTAATGTTTTAAAACGACATTGCCAATTGTTGTGCCAACAAATATTGCAACCTGATTCGTTAAACAGAAACAAATAAGCATTGGTTAGAGTTGACGACATGTTGCAATTCTTCACAAATAAAATCACGTAACTTACTTACAGTTAAAATTGTCACAGGAATAAACATTTCATACGGAACACTACGCGCAAATGTAGTGTTCTAGGCATAAATGCGGTATTATTGTTTACGTCTGCATCTGTGTCCCTGGTATTACTTACCTATTTTATTTACTAAATGTGATAACATATATCGCACGATGACCTCTAGTAAAATACTGCACCAGCAAACCGAGCTACGTACGGTATAAGTGAAGGCAAGAACGCAGTAGGCAAATGGCGAACCAAGGTTAACTGAAACCATGACACAACAGAGGATGAAGGGTGGGGAAGGCAGGGGGTGGTAGTGGGGGAAGTTGGATGTAAACAAGAGAGAAGCCGCTCTTGAAGCAACGAGCAACTTTATTTTAAGAGCGCACAGACCCTGCGACGTACCCAGCTTTGTACTTATTTACCACGCATGTTATCGAGTAACTGTGAACAAGACTTTAACTAACTTTACTCCAAGAGTCTAATTAATAAAAACACAATTTTCGCTGGTGAAGAAGCAAAATTTCGTATGTCAATACTGTTAACTTTTCAGGAGGATGGAAGAAAAAAATGCAAAATAATTCTTTGCAAAAAAAAATAGTTCCGTACAATTTTTTTACAGTAATCAGTACAAAATAGTGATAACAGAAATAAAATTTCATATAGTGTTACTGAAAATATGAACTGTTCTGAGTTCTGTTGCCAAGTTGATTCATGATCAACGAAAAGGTAAATTCAAACTTCTAACCCAGCCGTATTATACCGCAGCATCAAATGGGCAAAAATACAAAAAATGTAAGTAAGACCTGTTATTAAATTAATTCAACGTATCTAGTGTTCAAAGCATATTAAATCAGTCGTACACCTGGATATTTTAGCCACTACGAGGGCCAGAAGAAAGGGTGTGAAAAGGGAGACATATGTACAGTCACCAAGTACCACACCGACTCGAAGAGCGAGCCACTAAACCAGCAGATGACTCGACGAACTTGACTGAGCGGCTATTTTACATTTTTACTGCCCGCAAATCGACAAATCAACGGAATGCTAATGGCACATTAGATTTTGTATACGACTGTTACACTTGCATATACAACAGTCAGTTAAAGCCATTTTAACAATGTTGGATAGCATATATGACATGTGTTGTTATTTTAAAGCATCATTCGATCATCGTTTAGTTTTTTTTTTAAAGTGAACCGACCTTGTCGGTTTGACCGGCAAGTTTGACGACGCACGAGACAATTGGGCATGTCAATTATCAGCGACTAATAAATTAACATTATTTATACGTCTGTATTTTCTCAGCAGATACCTTTTGAACATTTCACGTCAGTAGAAACTCTTCGGTACTTTGTAATCCAGTAATACACTTGTGTTAATTGGCAATTTTACGTCACAAGCATTGTAGACATCACATTTCTTCGCCACAGACTTAGTACTAAACAGAGACACGGATATGAGCAGTCTAACTAATCTCGTGCTACGCTAGCGCACTCATGTGACCGGCGCCGTAGGTCAATAAATTGTTCCTAGTTTTGTTATAATTATTTTTCTTGACCTCATCTGAAATTAAAAAATTGAGATAATTTGTAATTAATTTTCTACGCATAGAGTTACATAAATATTATATTCTGTTGTCATTATGTAATTTTCAGGTTTGATGTTGATAATTATTTTATTGTAATTTTAACTTGTTACTGTTGCTCCGCCAAGTTGGGCGGACTAAATTTTGATTTATATTCTTGCTCGCTTTTAGTATTTATACCCGTGATTTTCTCGTATTTGTGTTCAGTCGGCTTCCTACGTCATGTAAGTGCCAGTCTTGTTATTCGTCGTTGTAAATGTGCAATGGGTAAGTTATGCTGCAGGATTTATAATTGATTAATTTGGGGCACCAGTTTAGTTTGTTATTTGTTACTTTCTTGAGTTGAAGTCCAGTAACATCACGGCCAACGTCCTAATCTC
Organism: Medauroidea extradentata; assembly: GCA_003012365.1. Classification (NCBI taxonomy): domain Eukaryota; kingdom Metazoa; phylum Arthropoda; class Insecta; order Phasmatodea; family Phasmatidae; genus Medauroidea; species Medauroidea extradentata. The sequence goes on from PNEQ01119089.1 coordinate 46,462, forward strand.
TCGTTTGTGTGTTTTTGCAGTTAATTTTTTTTCCTTTGTTTAGTAATTTAAAATAACTTTCGCGTTTGGGTTTTTTTTTACAGTTTCACTTTTTGGCAATTTCAGTATTTACAGTAAGATAGAGAGAGAGGGGCAAACATTAGATTTCCTTAGTTTAATTTTGTTTACTGATATATTTTTAACTGTTGACATGTAAATTCTGGAGATTAGTTTTGCAACTTGAAGTAAATCATTGCAGATGTCATAATGTTTTAAAACGAGTTCAATTAATAATATTGTGATTGTATATTTTTCTTGCACTTATGTGCCCGCTTTTAGGAGAATGTTAAGAGGAGTGTTATGGATCTTGTGCACACTACCGGGGTATGGGACTCGGTAGGTCACGCTGTTTCTGTGTGTGTGCCCGTGGTTTATGTGTGTTTTGGGGCGTGTGTCTACCTGAAGTTTACCACCTATAATTATAGGGGTTTATTCAGATGTATAATTGTATTGTGGTCGGCTACTGAGGAATGTGACTCAGATTCAGTTAGCATTGTTCTTGTTCAATTAGTTTCCTATAAGGATAGGGCTAATTCTTATGTAATCTTGAATTGTCTTTTCTCTACCCTGTTAAATAATCTCGTCTAGGACTAGTTTTGATACTAGTTACAGTTCAAATTAACCTATTAATTTCTCACGCTTTAAAATATAAATAGTAAATTAATGTTCAGTGTAATTAACTTTGTATTTTGTATTTTTCATATATAACGTTTCTTGTTAGGTTGGCAATTTATTGAGTTTTGAAAAATGTTTAAGACTATGTTGACGCTTTGTTATGCTTGTTTGATTTTGAGATTTGTAAAAATCCCTGTTGGGATTGAACCCGGAACTTTATGTTGTTTTCCTTGAAATTAATCTACAGTTTACCTCTTTCAATGATTGGAATTTCAATATGATTTTGCTTGCAGCTATTGCTGATCTTTAAGAGTTTTACTTTACTGAAGTATTTCAGGTTATGAGTTAGAATTGTTTAGATTGAGGATTACATTTACCTTAGCGCCCTTGCAAATTTACAGGGATTCGCAACCCACCTTACTTTGATCTTTGTAATTTGTTACCGTCACCATTAGTTGAGATGCTAGCCCCTAAGTAGGGGACGGTACAGTGGTTAGAAACATTTCTGTGACAGTTCGAATAGTTTCACCGTAAAGTGCTTTCTTCAAATATGCTGTAGAGAAGTTAAAGTGCCTACTGATGTCTGCCTACCAGAATCGTAAATGTTTAAATGCTATGAAGTAAAAAAAAAAATTAATATCAGTGCTAAAATATTCTCTTGTAAACCAACAGTGACGTCGTTTCAATTCATTTTTTAAAATTTGTATGTGTTGTGTGGTATCATTTCAAAAACAAATAATTATCTCTTTAAACCCAACTATATAAAAACGTAACAAATTTGTAGAAAATACAGCGACGTAAAGCTAAAACAATCTGAATTGAAAAGAGAAATAAATATTATTTTGTATTTAAGATAAGGTGTTATACTATTATTCAAATGTTTACAAACAACGGAAACTTTTTTAAAATGCTCATCTGATTCCTCCAAATATTGCAAATAAATTGAATGACTCAGTGTTACACGAATGGCGTTTTTCTTTTCTTTTTTTTTTATCAAGACTGGTCTACATTTTTAGCGAATTATTGTAATTTAAATTGAGTAATTTCTTTTACAAATAATGTACTAAAATAATAATAAATCATTAAATGGCTGGTAAGTAAATTATACGCCGAAAAATTGAACGTCATGTATGAGATCTATTCTATCCTGTTTCAACTAACAACTAACCCTAACAAATAGGTAATATGTTCCTCGCAATACTGCTACACTTTTATAATCGAAAAATACCAAGCCAACCAACTCACAATACAACAAAACTATAGTTCCACCACAGCTTTGCTTGTTTTCGTCCATGACTATCATCTCTCCTTAACCGGCATGTGAAAAAAAAGTTCTCGATACAGCCAATCTCAACTAGATACGTCATTACATGCTTGACGCATTTACCTAAACCAATGTTTAGCTAAAGATGTTATTAAAGTACGTCGAGATAAAATGCAATTTTAAACAATACTTATTCCTTGTGTTTAAAATAGTCGTTAAGTAACCAATACTTTAAACAAACAATGAGAAACTGGCCTTAAATCGACTCCCGCGACTTTCCATTTAACTAAAATGCCACATTTACGGTCATGCTATCTAGTTACTACTTTTTTATTTTAGCGATATTAATTTTTAACACCTGGATGAGAGGTAATATAAAAATCGGTTTGGCAGTTTTGTTTAAAATCGTTTCCTCCATGCTGGCTGAATTTTTCAAGGCAGTAAATACTATGGTTCTATCTAATTGTGTAATTAACTAAATTCTGGTTGTTTGATTTTATAGTCGAAACCCTATAAACTCTTGTGTTAAAAAAATTAGCTATCACGAAAAGAAAAAAAAACATTTCAAACAAAACTGCCAGGCAGATTTCCGATATCTGCTATCGTTTAAGTTAAAAAAAAAATTGCTATCGCAAGACAGTAGAAACTTAAGAGCATGACCTTAAGACCATGATATTTCATATATTTCCAACAATTGCAAATAACTCGAATATTTTTTAACCAAATGCTTTGAAAAAATTTGAGACTGGGTACAGTCTTACGAGACACAATTTTGCTAGAGCGTTTTTAAAAATAATGTACCTACCGTTTGCTAACAAAAAATTATTTTGCTTCATTTTGGCTGATTTTGACAACAAAACATGTGCTATTTCAGGGGGGAAAAAATCTAAAAATACGTTTGTTGTATTGTTACAGGAAGATTCAGATAAAAACGATGATATGTAAGTGTTAAAACCGTAAGAATGAATGTTTGATATATGTATTAATATGCTTTTAAAAAAATATTTTCGAAACCACAGCAAAACTATAGGGCGAGGCCTTAAACGTTCACCCGTCGCTGCAGTTTTTATTGACGGAATAAAAAAAACATGCAAGAGTTGCGTAAGCCTGCGCGTCGTATTATAATTAAAACGATGCCAGGGCGATATTGCAGCGATGGCGAAACTGATATTTCTGCTCCTGTAGGGTGTAGGGTAACATGACGAGAAGGCCATCAGGTGGTAGAGGGGGAGGGAGAGTGATGACAGGGATGGCGCAGTGGTCTGCTAATGTAATTGGTCGGGAACGCGACACCCCCTGCGGAGACACGTGACAGACTGATGGTAAGGGAGAGGGGGTTGGACCTCAATCGCTTACAGTGGTGCCAGGTCGTGGGATTTGTCCCATTTCGTGCGAGTTTTTAAATATAATAATTTAATGTGGATGACAGGGATTTTTTATGGTAAATATTAATGTTATGGGACATTTATTCACAACCTTATTTGATAAGCTTTTACGAGCTTCACAGTATCTGCTAGGTGTGTTAGCAATGTTGCGTAATCGTGGTACGTTTAAGTGTTTTTATATACGAAGCAATTTTCATGTGGATCATGCGCATTACTGTATTACAATATTTTGCATTATGTTTTGTAGATAATAATATTATGTTCTAGTTAATGTAAAGTGTGCACAGTGAAGAACAAAATTGAATAACTTTGCAGTATATTTTACACTTAAACGATGTGATTATATAATGATGAATGTTTACCAGTGCAAGCCATGCAATAATTTGTACAGATTAACGTTCAATTTAAAAATGTTGCTGTCCCGAGAAAATATTAACTTTTTTTTTTTTTAAGTTGGGGATTTTTTGTGCTGAAATCGGACTTTTTCATGTGGAGCATGGGATTTTTAATTATCTTACACTGGCAACACTGATCGCGTATGCGCATCTTGGACTGCCTACACAAAGGCGTGGAGTGCCAGACTCGTCTATAGTGCCGCTGGTTCTGACACAAGAGGAGCGAATAGCGACAGTGATTTTTGGGGGAATTTATTTTGCGACGGTTTGTTTTAGTGCCTTACGTGCACATCTGCAGTAATGCTTTTTAGTTAGAGCAAGTGAATTTTTGTGAAAATAATTTTGCAACAACTTGTTTCAATGCAACTCTGGTTCGCAAATATTGGCGGAATATAATAAGGCAGAGGCGTGGCTCACTTGACTACACCAACCAGAACACTGTTATCGCGAGACCACACGTCCTATATCTGCGGGCAGGACCCCCCGAGACGCCGATGATTAAAAACTTACCATCACTGACAATTAAGCTGAAAAAAAAAAAAAAAACAGGAGTTCACATAAGGCATTGCCACAAATTATTGCAGAATACTTTTCACCACAAATCTGTGGCTCTATTAAAAGATATTGGCAGTGCGCCTTTGAGCTGAGATGTCGCACATTTGATTGTAGCCATCAGAAAGAGGTTAACTATAGTAAAGTTAATTCCACCACAGGCTAGGAAAGATCAGTGTTAAAAGTTTGGCACAGGGAAATTTTCTGCCGCTTGAGCGCTGGTATTGGCAAGGGATGTAAACTGACCAATCACAGAGCTTTCCTGAATTTTAAGTTACATTTAAAGATATAGAAAGATAAGATGTCGAGTGAACGACTGGAATACTAAATAGTCGATAGAATCTGAACTACTAATCGTAATTCGATGGGATTTTTTTCGCCGAGTATATATTCTATTAGCGGACGTTTATTTACACAACCCTATGCTTTACTTTCGGGTGAAAAATTAATAACGGTATTTTGAAAATTAAGGCATTTAAAAACCATAAAATCCATAAAAATTAAAAACAGTAATTTTTATAATTTTAGTACGATAATATCCAGGACTCTAAGATAACCGAATTACACAAATATTCACCTTTTGATTTTAAAATAATTTTACCCTTCTAAAACCTCTGCGCGAGTGGTTTACGGGTGTTAAAAATATTTTAAAATCAAAACGCAATTTTTTTTTTTAATTTCGGTTATTATAGCGTCCTAGAAAATATCGTAATAAAATTATAACAACTACTGTTTTTCATTTTTATTGATTTTGTGGTTTCAATCCCTTATTTATGTAAATACGGTTTTTAATTTTTTATTCGAAAGCATAGCATACTACCACCCAGTGCTATATAAATAAACGTCCGCATTATAATATCTTTTCAGCAAAAAAATCCCATCGCATTATGGTGAGTAGTTTAGATTCTATATCGACGATTGAATATTCCAGTCGTTTGCTTGAGATCTTTCCTTTCCACACCCGTTAAACTGACAATTTAAAAAGCGAAATTTGTTTCATTTCAATTTAATTTTAACGACTTCTATCACTTCCAAGCCAATTTGATTAGTAAAAAACTTGGTGGATTTGGTTGATTTTAAGTCACAATTTCACAAATTAAATTGTATGATGACAGCTTTAACTCCCATTGCAAAGACGGTATTATTCTCAAATCCCGTACCTCTTGCTCTGTATTTCGAAATCTACAAAGTAAATAGTATTATCAGACCCATAAAAACGTATGTTGATTCTACACCGTTAAAACGAAAATTTAAAGTGCAACAAGCTAATAATAGCCGGCTTATTCCTTCTTACATGCAGACTCTGAGCGCATAATCGGATTTCCGGTTTAGTGTTTCCATATTTAGACCGACTTCACGGTAAAACAATCATTGTTAAAATCTCCATTTGCACATGAATTTATTGTCATTGCAGGACGATTTTAGAGATGTGTGATTCTGTCAAACAAGATGAAATTAATTCATGATATTGTCAAGAGTAAGGCTGTAAAAGGCCAAAATAATACAGCAAAGGGTTAATCGCATTATTATGAATTTTCTATGGAAAACAGAGGACGGTAAAAACGTTTACATTGCAATAAAGGAAATTTTTTTGAAGCAGAATAGCTTGCTTTAAGAGATTATTTCTTTAAGCCTACTACAAAGAAACAGAGAAAACAAGGGCAAAAATAATCGCATGTCTGGCGTTGCAGAATTATTTCGTTACAATGATTGTTTGCGAATTACTTAATTTTTTTTTTAGCAGAAATCAAAATATTTTTTTCAAACTAAATGTAGCTTTATAAACTACATTTATTGATGCAAACTAAGTTGCTATTTATCTGTATAAATGGCAAAACATGCTCCTGTTACCCTTAGTGTAGCGTATTCTTTAAACGAAACATTTTCTTTGCGCTAAATCTACTTTGCGGGACTTAAAATTTAAAAAAGAATTCCTCCACTACAATAAATTTTGTGTCGCGGCAAGAAAAAGTTTTTTTTTTTGCTGATAATCTTATATTTGCTCTTCACTGCATCCTTGTTCCAATAATAAATGCTAGACAGTGAAACAGATTTTTTTAAATATTATGCCACACCAGAGTGCGTAACACGCTTCAGTTCATAAATCGTCTAAACAAGACCAAGCAGTGCAACTGTTAACTTAATTAAAAAAAATTTTTTCTAAGGATGTTTAACATGCGGTAAAATAACTTACCCGTTTATAAAGCATTGCTATGGTGATACAAATTTTTTTCTACATTAAGTTTCATTTAACGGCAGTTTTATTTTCTTTGTGAAAAGAAACGAAACAAATCATGATTTTTGCCTTAACAATAGCTGCAAATTACTTTCCAATTAAGACAGCAACTGAACAATTTTTTTAAGGCAGTCCAACTCATATCATCGTGACTAAAAACTCAAAATTAAAGTTGTCTGTGTATGCAAAATACTTTAGAGTGGTTCATTTTAAACAAGATTTTTTTTTGCAGAGTTTGTTCTGTTACAGAAAAAAAATCTCTTTAAAACCCGCCGAATAATGACAAATGTTTAAGTTTGACGTCTGTGTTTCTCTGTGTATCTCTCAGTGGCATCGTATCTCCCAAATGAATTGACCGATTGAAATGCTCTTATTTTTTAATTGTAAGCTAGTTTCATCAGGATGGTTCCTAGCTGAATTTCATGAAAATATGTAAATCCGATGATCGTGCAATGATATTGAAAACTGGGCCTGAAGCTGGGCACATACGCGTAGTGTCTATATTTCAGTATTTTCATTCTTTACAGCCAAGTGTTTATCACGTGCTGTAATCTTAACTGACATTTAATCATAATTTTATATATATATATATATATATATATATATGTGTGTGTGTGTGTGTGTGTGTGTTGGTGTGTGTGTGTGTGTGTGTAGGCCTTGTTAAGGTACAAGAATTTCAGAATTATTATATTTTGTAAGGTACTGTGAATATTATTAGTCATTAAACTTTGTTCATATTATACTGTTTATTTATATTTAAGTTGTAACATTGTGTGTTAAAATATGATAAAGTACATTAATGTAAATTACATTGATTGTGTACTAAAATATTAATAAGTTTTATTTCGCGTAAACACTTGAACACATTAAAAATCATTATTGCAATAAATATTATTTATTTAAATAGACACTTATAATAATTGATGAAGTGTTTAACATTAAGTAGGTACAAACAAAACTTAAATTAAAAATAAAAGCTAATCTGACACATATACGAACCCTTAAAAAAAGATAATTTCAAATTATTGTTGTCCTTTAAATGCGTCGGGACAGCTGAGTAAACAAATAGGTAGTTAAAACGAGTGAAATTGAAATCGAATAAAACACAAAATAGAAAGTTGAAATTTGTTAAATTGAAATATAAGGAACAGAACATCCAGACCAAATCTAAAAAACTGCATATGTTTTAATGAATTACATTTTAATGGTATTTAAGTATTAGAGTTTATCTTTTGGATCTGTCACATACGTAGGTACAAAGATGCTGAGTTAAACTACCAATTTGTTTACATTGTGATCTCCCGACATTTTGAAGGGTCAGCAATATTTTAAAAAGATTAATTTTTTGTTACTTATGTATCGGAATTTTCTATGTTTACATTTTATGTAGTGAAGTTCTCAGCTTCACAGTTGTATCTGGCTATCATTGCTCTGCAGTTAGGTTAGCAAGCACCAATTAATTGTAACCGATTGCGAACCACAGCTGCTTTCTAAATAAAAACGTTTTGCTACATGAGTTATTATTTTTTTTCGGAAGCCCTTGGTGTAGAATACATAGGACTGCAGAAGCAAATCTAACACAAGAGTGGCAAATAAAGACTGCACGAACTCGCCAAATTAGCAACTGCTGTCTAGACCCCGACCAATTGGGAACATGACTCAAGTCTTGGGAGGCCAATCACATATGAGGGCTATGTGTAGAGTCTCTCACGTAGTCAATAAAGAACACAGTACGGAAATCAAAGACACTACAAAGTCACTTTGCTTCTTTAAAATTAGTTGTTCTTCCCAATGGATGGGCCCTGTGCATTATAAATCCAAATTAGCAAATAGTTATTAATTATGAGTTTTTTTCACTTATCTCGACTGGAGCACATCAAAAACATTAATTCTGAAAGTCAAGTAGAAAACAATTTCTTATCGAAATTTTGTCTGATATACAGCTGACTCGCAGTAATCTCGCTTCAGCGATCTGGCCCTACCCAACATAAGGCAGGATTAACTTGAGTCTACTGTAATTGGTTCACACTGCTCCACCGAGAATTAGTGAAAAAAACCTTTGGATATCAGTGAATATTCACTGACTCCAATCAAGTGTTTGGTAAATTGGCGTCTTTCCACATGGCATTCGTGAACCCATGATAATCTACTTGTAAGATATAATAATTGTAATAGATTTGCGAAGAGTAAACAGAGCGTGGGATGACATGGCACACACTCCTCCCGACGAGAGAAGGTATAGGTTTGAAACGTCGTCAACGGGTTAGTGATGGATCACTGGTCAGCGATACCCTCATCGCTGTCGCCTTAAAGGGAACCGCCCTGTCTGGGTCAATCGGGTCGACGTCTCCTTGCACCACGAGCCACTACGACTCGATATTGCGTCATTCATCACCCGACTGCCAATCACCACCCTCACTCGACATAGGGTCATGGTCGCTCAACACCTCTACAGTAGGTATAAAGAAGCGAATTGGCGTGGCGGTTCCTGTGGAATGAGCGCACTCTGTCTGTCCCTACACACTGGCACCTAAGGGATGTCTGACGTTTTCGGTCGTTGAGGATATCCTACTAATATAGGCTTCTTTAACTACAGACCCCAAATTTCGGTGAAACCATTTTTGATCCAGTTTGTTTCAGTACATAGCAGCAGTTTTTCATGATCAGTGATAGTTTGTTTTTAAATCCCAACCATCTTGATGTTCTGCCAACAACTCACAGTAGTGCATAGAGGAAAAGGTTTTTGGTGACGTCAACTGTGTATGTATACACACACATGCATAGGATGTTCCGGGAGTAGACGTCAGTAAAGAGGCTGGTGATAGAGGGGCCCAAGATCTACCAACTAAACTAAACTCTTATAGTCCGTTTCGCAACCATCTAAAAGTTATGAATTTTTAAAGAAAATTTGGCTATACTCTAACCTGAGCTAAGCATTTACTGAGGGTGGAAAATGTAATTGTCCATGTGGTACGAAATTCGTTCATACCAAAGGTGATTTGTGTCGTCACATTTAAAAATACTTTCACGTCACCGAAAGTACAGCTTCGTGAGGTAAAAAAATCACTTTCACAAAAGTTATGTTTGGTTCTGAAAGATGCCTCCACTTTCCACGATGTAAAATTATATCAATGGGTCACATAAATTATCACCCGCAATTGGTAAAACTGCCCCATAGTTTGGCCAGTTATTTAGTAAAAAATCAGTATTTTAAATTAACAAACTTCGGTGCAGTAAATGTGAAAACATAACGTAGTGCCGAAGATTCACACAATGTAATATCAACTATAACGTTGAAATTAGTTTGTGAGTATATAGTTAAATGTAACCTTGTTTAAATAAAAATATCACACAGTGTTTGAAAATATTAACATGTATATTTAATGTTATGTGTTTAATTTGTGAGAATAAAATGTAATGTTATTAATAAAAGTGGTAATAGTCAGTTATTTCACTAAACAAAATTGATATTATCGAAATGGAAAGTTAAGATAAACAAATGACATCACCAGACACCCTTACAAAGTTGCTGCTTCATATTCACAGCGGCCGCGGTTATGTAGAGGCTAGTGCGCTCGCCTCCCATCATAGAGAACTGGGTGTAACTCCTGAGTAGCCTCACAGGCAGATTTTCTGCATTTTATTAACAATATCACATATTTGCATACAGACTATCTGTTAATGTGTGGTACATCTAGGGTGTACAGTTGTGTACAATCACCGACATGTCTTGCAACATATCATGTGACACCCTAACAAACACATATTTTAAAATCGAGAAACAATGCAAGGTCCGGATCCGAAGGAAACGAAAGGAATGTAGTTGATCGATTTGTACAGCTCTTGAAAACGATATCTTGTAAGCCGTAGATGGTTCCAGCCCCCGTAACGAAGTCAGTAAAGCGTCGGTTTATGGTGCGAGGGGTCCCTGGTTCGCATCTTGGTTTGGGCATGTTTGTTGTGTTGTCCTTCACCTCATGTCACCCTCCTCGGCTCTTAATACCTCGTTGGTAAAAGGCCATAATACCCTCACACCCCCCCTGCCCCATTATGGTGAATAATGTAAGCACGGAGTGGTACTGGAACGGAAAACAGGCATACACGAAGAGAACCCCCTCTCTGAAGGCCATCTCCATGTACAACAATTGCCATATGCAGAAAATCTGCCCGTGAGGCTATTCAGGAATTACACCCAGCTCGCTATGATGGGTGGCGAGCGCAGTATCCTCTACATAACCGCGGCCGCTGTGAATATGAGCCAGCAATTTTTTACCTCGTGCAAAGTGGAGGCATCTTTCAGAACCAAACACAACTTTCGTGAAAGTGATTTTTTTACCCCACGAAGCTTTATTCTCAGACACGTGAAATGTATTTTTAAACGTGACGACTATAATCACCTTTGGTGTGTACATATTTCGTTCCGCATGGACCATTACTTTTTTCCACCATTAGTAAATGATTAGCTCAGGGTAGAGTCTAGCTAAATTTTCTTTAAAAATTCATAACTTTTAGACGGTAGCGAATCGGAATATACAAGTGTGGTTTATATGGTAGGTGTGCCGTATTATATACGTCACGACTTATATAAATTAAATATTAACATGTTTTGTCTATTTTCTCATAAGTTTAGGTTCATTTTCCTGACTTTTTCTTATTTCATTGATATTAACTTGCTTACATTATACTAACAGTAATTTGGTGTTATACAGTAATTTTATTTTATTCTGGATGTTTCAGTACATTTTATTTTTCG
>PNEQ01119090.1:0-14929 GCA_003012365.1 Medauroidea extradentata
AGATATCGATAGTTGATTGGAAACACATTTAACGTCTTTTCAGCCCCTTAAAAGTTGAACTTCGAAAAATCCTTAAATTGGCTAATATGCATTTTTACGAGTGTCCTATTAAAGTAAAAATCACGATGATAGGCCGTCGGGTTCGAGCTCTATCGACGTTTCTTCGGAAACACATTTCACCCCTTTTCACCCCCTTAGATGTAGAATTTCGAAAAATCCCTTCTTAGTGCTCGCCTACGACCTGTAGGGAACCCCCACAAAAAATTTCACGATTCTAGGTCCAGTGGTTTGGGCTGCAGTTTGATATGTCAGTCAGTCAGTCAGTCAGTCAGTCATCTTTTATTTTTATATATATAGATGACTGCAAGGAGGTAGTCGGCTAGAAACGCTGAACAGTTTGCCGATTACACGTGACCGTGTATAAGAACGGGAGAGGAGAAAGATTAATAAGAAAACGTATAGAAAGGCCTTGGCAGTTCTTGGAAGAAGAAGGTGGTTTAAAACCAGAAATAAATCGCTCGTCGCCCTAGAAACGGGAAAGTGCTGCCCCGCAGTGACATCACATGTCCCCCCGGAATAGGCCTACTGTTACTCGGAACAGGCAAGACGGCCAACCCTCCTCCTCTACTGGTCTTCACTTGAAAATTACATTCTGTATGTAAATAATTATTCTTCCGTTTCTCGTCAAACTGAAGAAAAGTGACGAAATGTCGAACAAATTGTGTTACGTTTCTGTCACCTGCAACGTATGGCAGTGTTAACATGTCAGTAATTATAATTATGAATCTATCGCTAAATTCATAAGAGAGTGCTACTAATATAGTACATTAGCATAGATTCACGTGTAAAGTTGTTTTAAGACCTACACCAAGCAGAGTGGCGCACCAGAGAAAATCTGAACTTATGTTCAAGGTGACCAAGATTCGAATTCTAGTGTGACCATCCTTGCCTCTTCTTTTTAATGTCCTGAGTGCCTGGATCTACTGGTTTAATATCCAATGACGCCCCATTTAACGTTTATGTATGTTTCATAATTTCAAAGAGTGGATGCATATTCACTCGGCGGAATACTTCCTGCACATGTTACAAGAAAAAATGCCCCGTCTATGCGTATTCCTTCATTTACCGCAGGCCTATTTACTCCTCGTGGTTTTGGGGAAATATCGAAAGATATAACATTCATAACGTATTCGTTTCCCCTCACAGCAGATTGTCACTGTGGGTAGTTTCAAGATATGCCACTGTCCAGGAAAATAAGCACATCCTAGACCATATATACGATTATTTTCGTAGTTCAAGAGTTTTTTTTTTTATAAATCTATTTAAGTTAGCTTGTTGAAACCAACTGTACGCTAAAATACTGTTTAGTGTCTGGGGTTGACATGCTTTTAATTTTGATAAAGGTTAAACTTTTAATTACAAGATAATATTATAATGTGTTAGTTAAAAGACAATTTTCGACGACAAAATTAATTTAACGCAAATTCAACTGCCTAGTTATAATTATACTTATAACAACTCTACGAAAAAAAGGTATATTTTATCTTGACAACTTAATTAGGTTGAAAATTTTTGATCAGGAAATAATAAATAATGGGACGCACTATCGAATTCAACCAATTTAAAACAATTTTCAAACATTTAACTAAAAACTTACATAATATTATTTTAGTATGCAAATGCCATTTTTCAAGGTTTAATACTAGGGTTCCATTTTTCATTTATAACTTGAATTATTAAAATCTGATAATTACTTCTTACGTAATAAATTTAGGAACCTGATGTTATGTTTCCGTGTACTGCTGGTTGCTGAGTATACGGGATTTCAGCTAGGACTCAACCTTAAACATATAATAAATGTAGGCAGAAAAATAAAGCATTTTATTTACGAACTAAAGTTACGTATTTTATTATCACTATCAGGTATTTTCCTTCCAATCCGGACATAACTTAAGCAAAAGTAATGCCTTCTATTACTACACGAACGTTAAAAATAACTCGAGTCTCACTTTATTATTTATTGTCAACTGAACTGAAGATTACATGCGAGAGTGTACTCTGACGTTCATTTGTTTTCCATTAATTCATTTCAAAAGTGTTTACTTCCATGCGAATAAATTTTGTTAGATTTTTCCATATTTCAACCGTTACAATCATACCGATAGAGAGTTATTATTTGATAATTTTGTGGCAATTGTGTTGAATTGAAATCAACAATCATGCTGATGAAAAATTTTTATTACATTTTGTGGCCTTAGTGTCGTTGAATTGAAATCAGTATTTTGTTTTACTTTCTTCATTGCCAATCGGATTAAATCATAAACAAAAACTAACGATTTCATTAAAAAAATAGGAAAAAAATAAAAATGTGGGGAAACAATAGAAGAAGAATTAAAAATATAAATGACAAAATGCATATTTACGCAGCAACAGTCACTCTTTTCTTGTAACTACTGAATAATTCAATATCATTCTGTTCAATCGGCAAACCATTATATGCATTCGACGCAGCAATGTTGATTGTGCCTGAATAGGATTCATTGTAAGTTGTGTTTTGCAAGCGAGCGGGTATCAACACATTCCAATGTCTCGCTGGACAGTGGCCACCATTCAGCTGGATTGCCAACGGGTAGCAAGCAGTACGCCGGATGAAACCTCCATCACAGACGTATGTAGAGAGTGAAGCTGGCATTGTGTCGCTTTCCCCTGGCAGGGTAGGGCACCCCGACTACAGCGCACCCCAGCGCTATATCCGACAACCTTCCCCCTCCCCAGCAACCTCTGGGGAATTCGCATCCCTCGTGACGTGTGTGTCTGGAGAAAGGGGAGAGGGGCGCTAACGCATCTCCAGCCCCGGAAATGATGCAGCAGGGGTGCCACCAGCTCTGGGGGGAGAAAACTGATTCCCCTTCCCCGTGAATATGCTTTGGTCGTATAGACACAATGTTCCAGACCTTACAGCAGAAACATGGATGCAGCTACACGACACACACGATGTTAAAAATATTATTAGCCTGGCTTCATGAACACGTGTGCGGACTTTTCGCGTGTTTAGTTAGCAATAGGGAAACACACATAGTCGTCTGACACATTTATTCCAAGAAGATTATTACCAATTATAAAAGCCCTACTACATTTATAAAGTAGAATGCTTACAGTTAGATGAAGACACATGAATGCTAACGGATTCACTCATAAATAAAATCAACGAATATTTATTGACACCAAGTTATTTTCACTTGGTACGGACGGAGCATGTTCAGCAAACTTAATCTGTGAAAAACCGCTAGTAATCACTGAATATTCACTGGTGATAACTTAGAGTGCATACATTTTAAAATCCATTAAGTGAACATCTACGAATATTAATAAAGGTTATGAACTGATTTAATACGAAACTGCTACATTGTGAACCAGTGAATAACTGTTGGTAATAATTTAATAATCACTGGTTACAATTTAGAATATAGGCATTTAAAATTTTAATCAGTGAATATTGACAAATATTACTAATGTTTACTCATCGATTTAATATGAAACAGCAAAATTGTAAACCAGTGAAAATCCGCTGGTACCAACAAATATTCACTCGTTAAAATTAAGAGTGCAGGCATACCAAAATTTAATCAGTGAATATTCCCGAATATTACTAATCGTTAATCATTTATTTATTACAAATACGATGAAATGTAAATAAATGAAAAACTACAGGTAATCAGTGAATATTCCTAGAGTACTAATAAAGTGTAGACCATACTAATCATGAAACAAAATTTGCATGTTGGCGCAACCAAAACAATAATGAACAAAACAAGAAACTCTACCGATAACTAGAGATAGTGAAATTTGGTGAATTCAATGGCCTGCATGTTAGAATCAAATATTCTATGCATACTCAAGTCTCGACCATTTGTCCACTAGCTGCTACTCAGTGGAACAGCAGCCAGTGAACGAACAGACAGGGCTTGAGTATGCACAGGCTATCTGATTCCAACACGCAAGTCAGTGAATTCGCGTAATTTCACCATCTCTACTAACAACATATCTCTGCCTGCACGTTACCAGAACTTTGAGAGCACATGACTAGCACACTGCTACAATATAAACATCATTATTCTAAAATTAAGTTTCATGTCCAGGCGTCTGCATGTAGGTTGCAAACATTCTCAATACAACCACCAAATATCGGATTAAAGAAAAGGCGACAATTAAAAAAATCACGTAACTGACAGTGCTTACAGAAATAAAATAATAATCATAATTTTAATAACATAGATGAAAGGAAATATTTTAAGTATGTAAAATAATACTCCTCATAATTTAGGAAACGTAAAATACAGTAATTATAAAGCCACAAATACCAACGCTAAACCAAATATACTTGAATGATTTGTGTATTCAAATGTAAACTAATAATACATTTATAGTGTAACGCATGACACCTGTGAATCAAAAATGGAACTAAGTTCGTGAGGAATCTCGTAACTGTAACGTTGCCTGAAAATGCAGGCAACGTGCTGCGGGATCCCATCGGCAACGTTGCCGGTTTGATGTTTCTGGCACGCGCAGGCAAAGTGTTGCGGAGTCCCATCAGCAACGTTGCTGTTGTATTATTTATGTCACCGGCAGGCAACGTGCTGTCAAGAACAATTGCTACGTTGTCAGTGTAACGCGCTGTGAGGTCTAATCAGCATTGTTGCCAGTGAAAGTTGTCTTGCACCTGCAGACACCATGCTGAAGACTCTGTGACCAGCTTAGCACATTGTGACGTTGCAACAAACATTTCGAGCAGTGCCTGTGCTGCCTAGGATAAAATACATTAGTAGGCTTATTTTGAATTCCCTCCATAATAAATAGATTGATTTACTGCTGTCGTTTAGGCACAACTTGGTGATCGAAAAAACCTTGTCACTTGGCTGAGAAAACATACCTAAATTCAGCAGGTTAATGTTGATTGAAAAAATAACTTAAAATGCTATTATTTGTCTAAACATTTTAATGTGGAACACAAGGAGCCATTTTGGATTTATTTAGTTTTGTTATAACCGTTGTTTTCACTTTTTTTACTGGTATTTGCCTTGGAATGTGTTCACATATTTTAGCTGTTACGGAAGTTGTATTTTTCAAATTTTAAGAAATGTTTCACTTATAAATATTATTATAAGATGAATTGGACGTAGTTATTAAAAAAGGAACAATCTTACAAAATTAATTTGTTTTGAGATACTCGCAGAAGGAAAAAGTTCAAACCATGTCATAGTATAAGAACAAGCATTAAATAATAATAATTTAATGATAAAAAACCTAGAAATAAGGGCGTGTACAAGGTTTAAGATACACACAGTAGAATTTGAACTTGAATATCTCGGTTACATTGACTTGTGGGGGTTGGTACATTTTATAACTACGTAGGCTACAATTTGTATCGAACATTTTAAATACAAACCTTTGTAATCCATCGGTCATTGAATTTACACCCCTGTTGTATTTAGCGCGTGGAAATTGCCGTTATTAATTAATATAAAGGTTAATACGTTAAAGTCTTTCCGTACAGACGGCCCGAATATCTGATGGGTAAACTGGAAACAAGCGATTCACGAAGCTCGTACCTGACGTTACGGAGGAATTATCATGTTTTGCGACATCATCAAAGCTCAGTTAACAGGAAACGTTATCCTGAATTTCAAACAGAAGGCATTCATGCATTGGGGAAACGATTATCCAGTCCACCAGGCGTTGCCACAAAAACACACGATGTATCAATAACTGCGGGTAGCGACCTTTATTCCTGCATTCTGCTCAGGTACTGTAGTGCTACTGACTAGTGGTTACAATGTTGCCAACACCGCAACTATTTCCAAACGAAAACTTAATAAAAAACAATAAAAATCATCTAGGGTTGTATATTTTTTGTATATATAATACAATTATTACCATTAACCAAATAATTTCAGACATTAAATTGACGCATCTAAAAATCAATGGCTACCAGAACATTACAATCATTTGCTGAGTATACTTAAAATTATAGGCTATATGTGCCTTACAGGCGATACTACCTCGATGTTTATATTTTGTCCTTTTTATTTGGTTCAAATAAACCGGAAGTTTGGTAAATAAGATATATCTATGTTTTCCAAACCAAAGATCCTGGGCTCGATCATACCGGTTTTGTTTCTTCAAATTGCTAAATTATGTACATTTACATACATTTCGCATAATGGGACAATCCACTACACTGCCTGGATTTTTTAACTTATATGTGATATTTACTTCCCTTACACGTCAAGGAATTTGAACAGACTTTCCACAGTGTCCTTATGCATATATATGCATAGAATGTGTGTGGATGTGAGTATAGAAGCACGAGCGTATGCATGCAGGTTTACGCGTGTGTACGTATGAACTCAAGTGCATACTTTATGTACAAATGATATGCCTACACTTATACATAATATGGTGTAAATGTGCGTGTGTGTGTGTGTGTGTACATACATACGACATTCTGTCTCAATGTCAGTTTACAAGTCTATGTATGTACAACCATGTGTAGGTACAAAATATATTTCGCATGTACGAATGTATGAACGTGTTTATGTGTATGTTCTAACATGGATATAAATGTGTGAGTGTAGATGTGCATGTACGAACATGGATATGTATAAGCGTACATAAGTACCACTATAATTATATGCGTGTGTAGGCGTATATGTGAATATAAAAACAATATAAACTAAAACGAAAATGGAGGAGAGGACGATATATCTGGTAGCTTGACTGACAAAATATAAGTAAATAATTGTCAAAATATTTTTAAAAAAATCCTTATAGTAACGAAAAATTTTACTAAAATATACAGTAAATTTAAGGAAATGCTTTCCGCAAATTAAATTAACTAACATACTTTATGGACTATTCACCGTTATTTTAATACTAAATGTCTGCTCTAAATGTTAAATTTTTGTAAAATTAATGAATTAAAAGCAATATCAGATACGGCGATACAGATCGTTATCCATAAAAATCAAAATTTCAAAACGTTAACGTTGTTTGCATTATTACAGAGTCTGCAAAAATTATGAGGAAAAAAAAACAAATATTGAAACAAGATGTCGGTAATGTTACGCAAATGTCTGGATAATTTATTTTTCAATTTCTTTACATAATTCGGCAGAGTAATAGTCTAACTTCGTACATGGGTACTGACAGTCAGTCCAGACTTGAAAACAATAGTCAGTTCTGAGATTGGACGCTGGGTATAGCGTGAAACCTCGTTACACAAGGAATCCTCACTCTTTCATTGTTATAATATATTCTTACTTTATAACATTACTCCGTATGTGCAATATTAAATTATTTCAAGAACGAAAAAGTAATAAGTTAAGGAAATCAGACTGCTAGTGCAATGCAGTGCGTATTTGAAGTCGACCTTCAAGCGGAAAAGAAATACGAGTTCGTATAACTACTGTATCTGGTTGTTAAGAACTATACTATATGCAATAAGCCTTGATAACAAACTTTACAAAATTTCTTTGCGGGATGTTAATAGTGACATACATGTCTAGTTTAGTTACAAACCGTCATTGATTAAATTAAATTACTCCGTTTGGAATGCTGAAGTGTTTCTAGTATTTAGCAAGTTTTGTTACCTAACTAAAACTATATTTAACTACCAAGTACGTCATACATGTATACCTAATTTGTCACATGAACATACAGTCACATAAAATTACCAGAACAGTGCCTTAATTTGATATTATGCACGCCCAACCCATTGCTTTGTGAAATGCCAGTGAAACATTATTAACATTGTTATCCTGACGTGACATAAACATTTCTTTACGTTGTTTATGACTGGGGAAGCTTACGTACATCCGAAATTCATTAAAACTGATCATAAGAATAAATGTAACAACATGCCAGAGAATTTATTTATGTAAACAACGTGTGCCGACCATACACGTGGTTTAAAAAATACCGTGAAAATAAAAGTCGTTCAAATTTGGGACACGAAAATTGGTTACACGGATGCTGCCATTTGTCCTGCATTCATCCCTGCGGTATTATCCATGAGCGAGAGAGGTGTTAGGGTCGTACTTTTGGAATTAACACGTGCCATAAATTTCAGGTAAACTCATTGTCTGCTGTTACTGTTTGCAAAATTGGCCACTTTTTTTTGGTCGTGCCATTAATTGTAGCCATTTTAGTGAGGCGTGACACCAGGGGAAGTGCCACATTACCACACAGATGTTTTTTCTAAACTTCGCAGTGTTGTAAACTGAAGGGGGAAAAATTCCATAACTGTCAGTGGAGTGGAATTTCGTTGGCTGAAGTAAAGGATTTCATGCCGAAAGTATGAAAGGTGGCGTAACGAGAAAATGTGTATTGATTTAATGTTATATATACATATTTATAAATACAAACAAATATATATATTTATAAATACAAACAAATATATATATATATATATATATATATATATATATATATATATATATATATATATATATATATATGAGAGAATGTGTTTCGTCCGTAAATTATTTACTAATTGCTCACGGTTTTACTTTTGCTTTATTTTACCAACCTAAGTCTAGCGGAAAATTATTGATTTGTTTTCTACAAAGCCCTTCACAACGATATAACTTTACTTTTTTATAGTCACGTCACATTGAAGACACACAGGCTGTGTTTCAACTGACACATTTCGTTAGTAGAACGGTCACGTTATTCAATCCAACATGCAAAATACTTAAAATTCTAATAATATTAAACGTATATTATTAAATAAATCATACTAAAATAAAATAACAATCCCTACCAACAAGCGAAGTGGCGCAACGACAACATGTTGGACTGAACTCGTATTTTGGAAGACCTTCGATTTGCAGCTCCAATCAAACAAAATTAATAGTTAAATACTAAATCACCAACTGAAACACTGCATTAAGAGGGCGTACGAAACATATAAACGCTTAGAATTTATTGGTTTGTGGACATACGCCATTGCTCATGTTTTGTTTACCAAACTTGTATTGAAAGACCAAGCGAAAAAATACAAAAAGGAGAAAAAAAAACAGAAAACTTAAGAAAAACAATCCCAAAGGAATTCGTAAGTTTTTTTTACTGACGGAACTCCTCTGGGGTTGTTAAGTTTTCTATTTTTGTGCGTTTTTGTATTTTTATCACTTTGTCTTTCAATACAAGTTTGGTCAACAAAACATGAGCAATGGCGTCAGTCCACAAACCAATAAATTCTAATTGTAAACTCCCATTGCAACAAACATTTAAAAATCTCATGTAAACGCTTAACACACTACAAGAAAAACATAGACGTTCAGAAATTACTATAGAATAACATAAATTTTAAAATTCTAAAAATTTTCCTTACAAACTTTGTAAGCAAAACAACTTTTCACAGACTGACGGGTTTCATATGAGCTGTGTGCGACGGGAAATACTTTGTTTATTTGATTCCAGCACACGATATTGTGTTAAAGTAAGGCTTTATTCTGATGATATGATTGCCCACGAAGTTTACAAAAATATGGTTTCTCTGTACTGACTTGCGAAAGCTCGATCCTCTTATTTTGTGTTATTATACATTATTTATGTATCGCACATTCTTAAAGGCTGTTTACAGTGATATTTTTCATTTTAAATGATTCTCACGGTTTTGCGATTTTCCATTACTACAATCTTCATGAAGTTATCAAACAAAAACATATTTTCGACTCCATGAAAATTTATTTTAAACATATTAAATTCAAATCTTGTGCAAAACAAATTTTAAAACATTTAAACTCATAGTTTTGTTTAAGCTCTAGCAATAATTGAAAACATGCATCGTAATGATTAAATATCATTGAGACCTGACACTTTGTCTGCAAAAAGGGTTCAGCTTTTTTGTGCAAATATCATAGAAGTAGTTTAACAAAACTACATTCTGGTGCCTAAACACGTAGGGGAGACCTTTACATCCTGCCAGGTTTTAAGTGTGAACATTTACGAGCGACTAACAAACACAGAGTATCCATTTCATCGTTCTCGCAACGTGACGTGATAAAACATATTAATTAGTGGTTCCAGCTTGTTAGTAAGGCAAGGAAAGTGGTAATTCTTCCATGAATGGTCTATACAATGCCTAGACGCACAGGCAAAGTTGTCGTCTTTAGGACAGGCAGGTTATAAGGAGTTAAGGACGAGGTGGGAGGCAAAGTATGTAATTAGGGGGCGGCAGTCAAAGTCGCCGTCAAGTTGGCGCTCGCAAGGGGGTTGTTAGCGCCGCACGGCAGTTGACGCGCCATCGCCATGCAAAGTAGGGCTGGCGCAGGGTGCAGGAGAGGAGGGGTGGTATATTGTCTTGCCGCGTCTTCCCCCAGCGCTCCAGGTGAGAGTATTGTCCCGGCGTCGTCAGGGCAACTACCGCACTTCCCGGGCAAGCCCTTTGTCCGCTCGCCTTCGTCTAGTCTCCAGCCTCCCAACAACTATAGTCTGCTGTACGTCGTTCATCCTTACTGCCGTACTTCACCGTTTTGTTTTAATTTATTATCTGTAGCATATTAAAAAACCACCACTTCCCGCTAGTTGGATGCAACTAAACGATTACGGTATCCACATTTCAGTGTCTTAAAAGTAGACATTTGCTAAAAATAGGAGTGCTTCGGCTGGAAATTAGCTTTCTGCTCAACTGAAGGTCTGATGTCATACTGAACTAAGTACATTGAGTGTTAGACAATTTTATTGTACTTTCAGTTTTTGAGCCATATAATTTATTCAAATTGTATTATCAAAATGTACTCTTCGACAAAGCATAGGATATATTGTTGGTAAACTGTTTGACATAAATAGTAATGAGATATTTCATTGATTTGTCATGCAGAACCATTGCAAAAAAATTCTTCAAAGTTAGCCCATAATTCTCTTGCAATGATTCAGCGTGACAAGCTAATGGCAAATAACATTATTATTTATGTCAAACAGATTACCAAGAATTTATCCATTGCATTGTCGAAGAGAACATTTGGATAATATAATTTGAATAAACGTTATGGCTCGAAAACTGAAAATACAATACAATTATCTAACACCCCCCCCCCCCTTTCTAAATATTTCTTAAAACAAGTTTCAATTCAGACGTGTTCCCTGAACTTCAGTACTGATATACATAACGTATTTTTTATTCAATTCATTGATAGTGTTTATTTGGTCACATAAACATCTAATCTAGGCTAAAAGAAAACAATTTCCAAGTTTCAGGAAGGACAAATTGACTTGGTATACTATGGCATCTAACCCTTCAACTGTTCTGTTTTGGATACTTGTGTGCGTGAAAACGCCAGTGCTCGCTCGCAACTTGTAAAAATATTCTTATTACTAATCTGGTATACCGTGTATGTGTATGTAGGTACTTCTAATGCCCTCAAAAATATTTTTGTACTAACTTGTTTCAATGTCTTACATACACATATATCTGCACCTCTGCTTCAAAGTCATGTGCAGCGTGTCTTCGTGTAGTGACGTCTTTTATGTAACATTGCCCATCAGATGATTCAAAATTTGAGAATAATGTTACACGTTTGCAAAATTACATGTTGGCAATTCTCTGAGCTCTTTGAGATAGAGGTCTTATAATTAGACATTAAAAGAGTTTGAGTTGTTGATTTATTAGCTCACAGAGCTTACGAAATATACAAAACAGCAATCAACTATGTCTTTCACAGCACTCTCACTATGCACACAATTACTACTGCCCCACAGAAACGTTAATTAACTTTGACAGTTAAAGAACAAAAATGTTACCATTAATTAATTAAAGACTACAAATCATAATTCAAGTTCAGTCATACCAAATCAACAGTCTTTCAAATAGTGACAATGTACAACCTTAACAGTCCGAAGTAGTGATTAATCGCCGTGTACTGCGCAGCACCCCGAGTGCACCTCCTTGTCTTCACTCTTGAGGTCTTCGATTCGACTCCCGTCGCGTACCTCCTTTTGTCCGTCGACCCGTAGCAGCAGTTCTCTTACTTCGCCCAATGCTGCTCCGAAAGTATATGCCTACAGCCTCATGTAGACTCTGACGTCACCAATATGTCTTCACCAGCCTCTCTCCACAAGCTTAGCACCTCCTTATAGCATGACCAATAGCGAAATCTCCTCAAATCTGCCGGTTCGGAGTATTTATGCCCAGTTAACCAGTCGGCGAATAACTGAATTTCAGGGGTCTAAAAATGGAGTATACATCATGATTCTGACGTTTCTTGAGCCTCGTAGGCCGGCCGCATAGGGTTTAATGACACTTGAAACAGGTTTTTGTGACGCAAGTCGGGAATTCCCATCAAGGTGCAGTCTGGCTAGTGAGTCATGGGCTAACTCGTAGGGTGTTTCGACACAGCCTCAGCCAACAGGCCCTAAGAAACATGGCATGTAACAATAAGTTAGTAATTTTCACATTTTATTTTGTGAACTGGAATATTTTTAAGATTGTTTTTGTATTATATATATATATATATATATATATATATATATATATATATATATATATATATATATATATATATATATATATATATATATATATATGTGTGTGTGTGTGTGTGTGTGTGTGTGTTAATTTCAATGTGATATTACACGTCAGTGATTTTCTGGTAGTACCCCCAATACTCTTAGATAAATATAACATTCAATACTGATCACAGAGCAGAATTGCATGTCAGGCATCAAAATAAGGCAGTGTAACATTCGTTATACCAAAAATCAACGTCGCTATTGCTAGCGCCTTCATACGTTGCAATACATGCTCTCTTTTTAAACTAATTTCGACATTTAAAGTGCTACATAAAGCAAACCGCCATCGTTTAGCCACACTGAACTACCACAAGGCGGGGCTTCTAATAGGCCTATATATTATATTATACATAATATATTGCTGAAAGTGGAATTACAAATTTTACTCACGATAAATTGAGCAATAAAAACCTTACATGACACTTCCTTCCAATGTATTTATCTAAACGATAATCGTAGTAGCATAACGTCTTGCATGAATAGCAGTGATCCAATGTAGCTTATTTTCTTACTGAAATTCAACAATCTTGAATTACTATCCAATTAAATTGACATGTTCGCAATTTATATTGTTAATATACGTTGAATAGCAAATTATTCATGTTTACGTCGACTGCACAATTTAACTCGGTACCATAGACCTCACCGTTAGAATTTTAAAGACGCAGCCTGCTATGCGCTTCAAATGCGTTGCAGTGTGTTCATTAATAACTGTTTTTACAAGAGATTAGATAAATATACAGATGGAGCATAGGTAGGGCCCGGTAGTTTTCGCGAAAAGATTTTTGCCCCACTTGGTTTCAGTGTCTTACGTGCACACCTGCATCTCAACTTCATGTCTATTGACAGAGTGTTCTTGTGCAGAGTTGTTATTCATTTGACTGTGCCAATCAGTACTCGGATAACAGCGACACATCACGTCTGTGATTTGCGGGTTTAACCTCCAGACGCTGGGTGTTACGGCATCCAATCACTGACCACATAGCAGAGATGCAGGTGCGCACGTAAGGCACTGAAACAAAGTGCTGCAAAATTCTTTTCGCGAAAATTACCGGGATCTAAGCATAACACACGTCCTAGGACGAGGGGTATGAGGCCTTGAGTCGGAATGGGGAGGAGCCCATCCACCATATTGGTACCTGAAATATATTGTTCGTTACCATAGCAACGTGTAAGCAGCTGTAGTTTGGCCAACCATAACCTCATATCTATACACATACAGGGGCAGTTGATTGCACTCCGCCATACTGTTACTTAAATAAACAAATTGGGCTTGGCTTCAGTATAGGCTGCTAATGCTTCATCTATACTATTCTCTCAGCTCTGATTTTTACGAAACTATTCCACATGTGCTCATGCACGAAAATAAAATACTCTTTGGACAATAACGGAACGTTACTGTTAAGACACCATGACTAAGGTTAATACTACCAAAGGTTAGAAAGAACTATGTTAAAAGTTTGATATAGGAAAAATTTCTGCAGCTTGATCGCTGGTATCGGTAAGGGTTGGAAACTGATCAATCATAGTGGTTTCCTGAATTTTAAGTTACATGAAGTTGATAATTTAAAATGCTAAATTGGTTTGTTTTCAATTTAAAATTAAGTTAAATTACTTTTGTCATTTCCAAGCCTATTTAAATTTAATGTTACTACGGTTTCGTATTTTTCAGGTTCCTTAGCGATAGCGGCGAAACTATCGGCAGAAATTGTCTCTATGCCAAGCTCTCCCATAAAAAAACACAATTTTTTTCTAACCTATAGTAGAATTAACCTTAACCATGCTCATTAAAAACACTGTTTCGAAGCCCTCCAACATAACATTAAAAAAACTGCTTTTTGGACTGCCGTACTTCAAAACGTACTAACTTTGATGTATGTGAAACTCAGAAAGAGAGGTGAATTGAACTTTATTACAGACTTTCCAATAATATATATATATATATATATATATATATATATATATATATATATGGTCACCGCTTAAAGCTCCACACAGAAAAAATTAGTCTGCGGGAATTTTGCACTCTAGTTCGGCGGTTTGCTTGTGGCGATACATTTGATGCGCGCTTCAAGGTCACACTTATAGCTTCGTCACTTCTAGGCCATTCGGAATAAAGTGCGCACTAAAGATTTAACCTTTGAAAAAAATCACTAGCCGTTACTGCATATAAGTCAACATTAACAACAGTTACATTATTGTTTGTATGGTTGGTAGCGAATAACTGCATGTAGTTCCACGAATTTTCTTATTTGAACACAGCATTAGTGAAACAACATCAATTGCAAACGACCTCTCTATATTTAATATACTGAAAAATATTTATTTAAGTTCTTACTGACGTACCTGCTGACTGTAT
>PNEQ01119090.1:15029-34318 GCA_003012365.1 Medauroidea extradentata
CAGAGTTAGGTTTTCGCCGCTTGGAAGCGAATTGCGTCATTCAGTTTGTTTGTCCGTTATGTAATGAATATCGGTTTCTGATAAACACACATAAAGTATTAGAAGTGACTGTTCATGAATATCATTGATAAATTATGTGAAGTTAATAGTAATGTAAGTTGTTTTGTTTTATGATCGCCAGCCTGAGTATCTGGAAATAGAAACAGCATTTTTTCCCCTGTTTCACGCATTAAGAAAATAGGTTATTTATTGTTTCTCTTTACGTGCGTCGTCGTTCATTACAGTATGCTGAACGGAACTTGAATTCTTGAGTTGCGTGTGTCGTGTGTGTTTTTAGTGGCGGTTTTAATTTAAAAGTTCGAATATACTGTGCATGCATTTACGAGATTCGTAAGGGTAACAGCGCCGTTAGAGTAGACACAGAGAAACCAGTGTTATAAGATGTTTACTCGCAGGTATTTATAACTAAGATTATTACTGAGTATAGCACATATTCAACACTCATGCATTTAATGAGTACATATTGTAGCTAAAATTTATCGGAGCAGTGTAACGTAAATGTAAACATTGTACAAGACTATATAAATAAAAGCACATGGCAATGTTGATGTTTGCATGTAGCGGAAAGATATAAACTGGCAGAAAATAGAAATTAAGCAGGGCTTTTTTGAGTGCTCACTTTATTCCGAATCACCTATAAATCTCTAACGCACAGGTAGGAGGCGCCCTTAAAGGGTTTACTTAATTGAAAACTTAAGCACTGAGATCCAAGCCGTAGAACTTAAAAAGAACATTTTCTTCACATTGATATAAATCAAGCGTAAACAATTAGACTGCTTACGTCTTACGTTCTTATGTTCTTTTCTGTAAAATCCAATTGATTTAAACACTGCTAT
The DNA here is from genome assembly GCA_003012365.1 of Medauroidea extradentata. NCBI lineage: Eukaryota > Metazoa > Arthropoda > Insecta > Phasmatodea > Phasmatidae > Medauroidea > Medauroidea extradentata. The sequence continues at coordinate 15,926 of PNEQ01119090.1, forward strand.
GGAAAAAAAATCAAGTTCGGCTACTTAAATCTAAATGCTTAAGTTTTTAATTCGGAAAATCTCTTATCGTTCGCCTTGTATTCTGTTATAATGTGCATAGATATTACCATTTGAAGGCGAATACATGCTACGAGCATTTACGAGCTGACAGTAATTTTTTATACTTGAAGGCGCATATAGGTTTTATTGTCTTTAAAATGTATTTCATGGTGGTGTTATATTTTACTGTTTGCCCGATTTAATATTAGAACTAAATATTTTTACATTTTTGTTTAAATAAATTTGTCTCGCAGGTAATAATAATTACTTCCTAGTAATAACAGCTGTTATTAATTACTCGTGTATTGATTAGGTAAATAGAGTAGGAACAGTTTTAGAGCAGAAGATTATTGATGTAAACATAATACAGACCTATTTAAAAATAAAGCAATTGTGTACATTTATATGCAGCAGAGAATTGCAAACTAACTAGTAATAGAAAATAATCAGAACTTTCAAAAAATTTAAACTTTACCGGGAACAACTAATTAACTATTTTCTATTTTAATTATGTTACAATATGGACATGACGCTAAACAGTTAGCTTATAGGGTTAGGATTCATTACCCGAAGTAAGTCAAGCTTATTAAGTATACATGTTGAGTCACAACCGAGTGTGATCATGTTGTGTGGCGATGACATACAAAGAAGTAAGTGAAAAGTGTGTTTTCAATTTATACGTAAATGTTAATCCCACGTGTCGTTCTTTCCTCTAACAAGTTACACCTATCCAAGACTACCTGGCTTCTTAGTCTGCCTTGACGGTTTTCTTGTCTTTCTCACGATTTCCAACATAGTTACGGCATTTAGGAAAGTGGCAATTCTAGGTTACAAATGCTGCTTCTCACTACTTGACTTCTTCCGCCGAATGAAATTCGTGCGTAATTTCATTCCACTTTTTTTGTCGCTTTTCAGTGCTTTGCTCTGGCACGCGCCCAATACTCATTCCTCTTCCTAAAGTTGCTTCCTTGCTATTTACTAGTGAAATAAAAATCATGGCCTTTGCTACTCAAATCGCACAACCTGCAGTGGCGTGTTGCGTTATCACTAGACTTGATGGTATATTGCGAAAATGTTTTGGTCCAACATACCTTTAAAAACGCTGTAGTTTCTTGCAACATATATGATTGGGTGATGTACGACTGATTCAACACAGTTGTCTGCAGACCAACAACTGTCATAAATAGGGCCACGATTTTGTCGCGAAAAGATTTTTGCCCCACTTCGTTTCAGTGTCTCTCGTGCACATCGGCAGTTCTGTTTCAAGGTTATTGGCAGCGTGTCTTTGTTCAGACACGTTTCTCATTTGACTGCACCAATCAGAATAAGATTATTGTCACTTCGTACGTCTGTAATTTGCCAAGGCCAGTGAGAGTAAAATCATCCAATCACAGACGATGTAGCAGAGCTGCAGGTGTGCACATGACGCATCGAAACCAAATGTTGCAAAAATCTTTTCGCCATAAAATCATGGCTCTAGTCATAAAATATTACAATAGCGGAATTCTTATCGACTCAGTCAAATAGGGCAACAGCTCCACTTACAAGAGAAAGCCAATCATAATCTAACAAACTAAACGTGTGTTGAAATCCAGCAAACATTCAAGTTTTACCGCGAAAAACCACAATCTCTAGTTATCAGTAGAGACATGCAAAATTCACGTTATTTTCTGACAGCTGATTAGACTCCAAGTGACTATAGGCTCGTTCGACGTCTCCCGCTGGCCGATATTGTCGTGACTTACCGCGAAGAATGCTTACACGGTAGAGAGGCCTATCTCTGCAACACACGTAAACGACTACATATAAAAGATCGTTGCTAACTGAATCATAGAGTATGCTGTGTTATGTATAGAAAAGTGAAGTTTAGTCTGCTACCAAATGATAACGCGAATGTTGCATGTCTCTTGATATCACATATGCAGTATGAGAGAAAAGTATTCGTACAAGCTATTGGAGGAACCATAGTTATAAAGGGTGTTAGTGTAGAGTACGCGTTTTATTTTTTTAGTGGCGATACAGTGAATCTTTTATTGTTAGCACACTTTAAATTGTAAGACACACATTTTAATTTTTTAGAAATTAATTTGTATAAAATACATTACCTTAGAACATAGTTTTACGGCTACTACAAAAAGGAAAGTATTAAACATTGATGTAATACGTTTTATGGTAATTAAGGAGATTGATACTAGTTTTATATTGAGCTACATGGAATAAAATTCGAAACGGTTTTTTCCGTGGAGAACGTAAGACAACAGTAAAATAATGTTCTCGCAAAAATGAAGAATGTATGAACAAAATAAATATTACATTAAAATACTTATTTACTGCAAACCTAAGTTATATACATACGTCAGATTGAGATGTATCCATTTCGGTAGGTTGGCAGCCGTTGTGTGTTGTTTGCTTCAGGCGAGACTTCTGAAAAGAGCGCCCGATGTTGGCTATGTTAAAGAACATAGTAAGACTATGCGGTTTATTTGATGTTATCATTGATGGAATTCCTGTATTACAACGTTTGGAGTAGAATATTGTTTCGACTTTTCGAGATGCCGTAACAGAAATAGCACGTGTAACCTGAAATTTATATCAGTCGATATTTTATGCTCTAACAAATTTAAATTTTCAGAAATGAAACAGGAACAAGAAATATGATGAAACTATACATCGACAATGCCAACATTGCTGTCTCCTTAGGGAACCATCCCAGCATTCGCCTGCAGTGATATCGATAAACACTGGTAAACCGAAATCAGAATGGCCAGAGCCAGGTATTGAACCCGGTTCTCCCAGATTGCGAGGCGATCGTTTAACTATTACTCCACCTCGTTCGTGTTTATTACTTGCAAATGTTAGTTAACATTTACAAATAACGGAGTATATTGCCTTTACTTCTAATCTGTAACTGCATCTGGTTTGTTTGCAGGAAGCGACGGATCCTGATTTTTTCCTAATGCAGTGTTCAGCACAAACGTCTATTCCTGCAACCAACCAGCATGGCTTTCGCTAGGTAAACGAGACAGTCGTGGGTCTACACATTTTAAATAATGGAAATGTATGTGCGTTTGACTGAAAGGAAAATAAATAATAAAAGAGACATTCAAACGCGCTCGCTTTATCGTATTTAAAAAGTGACATATTTCTTGTAAATACGGGAAAGTATTCATGATTATCAATTTTATACGTATGTCCATGATATCATGTTGCAAACACAACTGGATATAATTTAAATATTTTAATGTTTATTGGTTTATTCATAAATCGTTTATGTTGTGTTCTATTAGGTTTCTAGTCTGATACTTGTCATACATCAGTTAAAGTGTTTTTGTTGAACATGTTTAATTTACTAGGTTACTTGCTAGAACTCTGTTTTATGTGCCAGGCCGTATATTGTTTGGAGAGTCATACATTATTTTTTAACGTTTCATGTTTTATTTCAACTTTTATTTATTTGAATTATAATTTTTGCCATAGCATTATACATTTTCAATTTGTATAAATTGCAGTATTTGTGTGTTATTGTGAAAGGTTAATAGAAAAGAAAACTACCTTAACTGCAGAAAATACAAATTATTTATTATAATTGCAGAAACACTTTCTTTAAACGATACTCGTTTGCGTGATGAATATAAAAAGCACGGTCCTTACAGCTACTTTGGGCGTTCTAACATAGTTGGAAGCACGATCTTAGAAACACAGGCTTAGGCACGTTAGTCTGATAACTTTAAATATGAGCACTCCCCAACACTCATTATATCCAAAAATTGAATTTTTTTGGTGCCATAGTTTTTAAGTTTTGTGAGTGGTGAAACACTTACAGTGGTTTTAGTTTCAGGGTAGTTTTCACGATAAAAATAGTAAATATGATTACAGACTGGCTGAAAGAAAAATTTTATCAGTGTTCATTTTGACGTGAACAGTCGATAGATTACCTACCAACGCTACTGAGCTGACCTTTCATGACTGAAAGTGCCATTAGTATACAGTGCATGTTGATTTAATAGTGCAATATACCGTCATATTATTACACCTAGCAGCTCCAACACGATCTTGCTTCTCGTAGTTCCATTTACGCAATGTTGTAACACTGTATATGTGGTTCACGATAAATAGAGCACTTTTGAAGACCATCTTGTCTAAAGTAATAATCAAAATATAATACTTACGGTGTCGTCAGGCGTTAACTCTTTAGTTCGGTAGAATCTAGACACTTTCATTGTTACTTATAGGCCATTCGGGATAAAGTGAGCACTAAAATTTAACATTTGAAAAATATCACTAGCCGTAACTGCATATAATTTAACATTAACCATAATTTCCTTACTATTTGTATGTTTGGCCACGAAATTACGTAATGTAGTTCTGTGTATTTTTCTGCTCTAATACAACAGTATAACAACACAACAACAACAAGCACAACCGAAATCGAATTAATTGTATTTTATATAATTAATAAAGTTTTTTTAAATCAAAACTATGTAAATTTTCACAGAGTGCACAATATATCTTACACGTGCAAACATCTAGTGCTGTGTCCAGAGAGGTTAGACATTTCCCGCCGGTAGCCGTTACTCGCGGAAACATACGAATTGGCGGAAAATAGTAGGGCTTTTTTGAGTGCTAATTTTATCCCGAACCGTATGTGGTTGGTTTGCTTTCATTAAAAATGGCCGGACACTTAAGAGTTAGTGGAAAATAGATTTTTTTTTTTTTTTTTTTTACGTTTGAGGCACCAAAACAGGGGAGGCGAAAAGTCGAATATAACACGTCCATCAAACACCTCAACGCCTCTAGGCTCGAAGGACTAAACTAGCGCGCAGTGTTTTAGTAGAAACCGTTTTTCAACGGGACTTCAGCGATGATCCTGTTATTTCATTTGTGGAAAGTTTGAGGTAAAGTCTAATGCAGGTTTCTATGATTTGATTTCGCGATTATGGTTAATATTTTCTCATCTACAGCAACGTGAAAAAAAGTCATTTTTAGCACTTTTGAGGAGCTTTGAAATCATGTTTTCAATTAACGGACGGTAATTTTTGAAATCATAGTTTGAAGAATGTTTTATTTAGTAGATAAACTCATTGGAAACAATTTTAATCGTTACACAGATAAAATACTTTCCGTACCACGCTACAACACGTATCACGCGCCAGGCCCACCAACTCTTCAAATTATCTTATTAGAAAAAAATAAACACGTATCCAAAAGTGTTCATTTTGCCGCGAAATACCTATACCAGTGACGCCAATCAGTCTTATGAGAGTCAATTTTGAACGTCAGTGCCCAGACCTGTTCTTTATTGTAGTTGTCAGAAGAACGTTGCAGGCACGTACTGCTGTCTGCATAACAACTCGACTGCAGGCGCAAGGCAAGCTTGTGAACCAGGGAGCGGGTCGAGGCACGGCAAGGTGAAAGCAGCACCTGAGGAAAGCAATATCGGCGGATTGGCAGGGGAATCCCGCCTAGTGTCAACATACTGAGGGCTGGGGAGGCTAATAACGTGAAGACGGCTTGCCTGGGCGCCGCAGATGTCTACCTAGCAGACAAGCACAACTCCGTACGCAGCTCAGTTCACAAACTTACACTACGATTAAAGAAGCATGCAGTTAGTGCCGATCACGCACACGGACTTCTTGAATATCACTATATCGTTGGCTTACTTCTAGAACCTCGTGAGTTCAGGTTTTCCACATTTTGTATTCCAGGTGAATTTGGTGCTAATTTTTATGGCGCTTCTGGTGTTAAAATCTGCTAAATCTACTATGCGTTAGCTTTCTTCTGTGCTCTAGTTAAAAAAACGTCGCACCTATGGTGTATCACGACTATGAAGATTTTCGTTTTGTTCTCCTGTAAAATTTGCTGAAATTGACTTACTAGGTTTTAGAAGTAAGCTAACAATATTATAATTGCAGCTGCGTAGAGTCGTAGTGGGATAAAATACACACTCGCTTATAAGCTCATATAGGTTGGGTTGAGAGAACGATATTTCTGCTCTGAAATAGACCACTTTCCTTTTGACTGATGCAGTTCTGGCGTCTGTAACATAGAGCTTGCCTAGAGATGCAAGCTAAGGTCAGTCTTACTTATTTCGCGCTTGCACTGCGCTGCATCGGCGCAAATAACTGCTAGTGATATTTAATTTGTAATTTTGTTTTACAATAAATACGTTACTTCTTAACTTCACGCAGCGAGAAATCCCGACCAAGCTGCCCTATTGAATCTTATCAGATGACACGCAAATAATAATGTACGTAACTTAAAAAAAAATAATAAAAAAAATTAAAAATGTCACACGTTCATGTTGTCATTAATCTTAAGCCAAAAATTATTTTGCATTTTTCTTAAAAATAGCAATTCCTTCTATTGTTGAAATATGGGTAACGTCAAACTTATTCTATTAGCAAATTTATCGTTATGTTTCTAAATCTATTGAAAAATTTCTATCCACGGTTAAAATGCATTTTGCGTCGCATATCGATGTTGGTTACTCAGTCAACCATGCCGTACCGTAAATAACACTAGTAAACATTCTGAACGAATGGTTTACATGTTAAATTATGTTATTAGTCCATTCCAACAAAGCTTATGGAAACAGACAAAACATCATAATATATATTATGTCTTACTTCGTACCGTTACCTACGCCATTACTACAGGCAGGGACATGGGAAGCCTTTCTCCAGCTTTACAATGTGTGACAGGTTGCAATGTTAACTATGCCCTCTAGATGTCTCACCTTTGTACTTATATTATAGTTGGGAGATTGTTTAAAATTCTTCTTCACACTACTCATTCTATGAGCTACTAGTGATGACTTTTTTAATTGTTTTAAATTTCCGTCTTCAATACGTTACGTTTTTAAAAGCTTCAAATAAAATACCCTTCGATGTGGGTAAATTCCGAAGTTTCGTGAACAATTTGGATATGCTGGTAGTTTTATCGGTTTGCCATTATACTACGAAGTACAAATAAGCAAACGCTTGTGATTATTCTTGAAACTATGCCGTTAGGAACAATTTTCGAAGCACGTGCCCTCGCCTGTACTAATATCTTAGACAACGTCCGTTCCTACCCTTGACCTGCACACGACCTTTTAAGTACTGTTTTATATTAATAAGTCGCCTAATAATCATAACATGGCTTAATATTACATTAGACAGTTGCAAGCAAGAAACGCACACATTTTATACATCATTTCATATAAGTTTGGATAGATTTGACCATGGGCCTCTCTGCTGGGGGGGGGGATGGGGGGGGACATGTCCCCGCCAAACATTCCTTGTGGAGGGGACACAGGGACATATTGATGTTCAAGTGAAGGTATTGTGTGTTATTTATATATTGTTAACTTGAATACTAATACACGTAAAGGGCATTTATTTATTTCAGTGCTCAACCTGCTTGAAATACAAATTTATTTATTAAGCATTCTATTAGGATATATTTACTTATATTCGTCAAAAATATTTACATCCCTGTCCCCCCTTAAATTTACTTACCGGAGAGGCCCATTGATTTGACAGCAACTTATGGGCAGTAATTTGTAATATTTTGTGATTTGTGGCATTACAGAAGACAAACTTTGCAGTACAAATGCTGAAATGAACATCTCAAGTTCATTTTAGAGCTAAAAATGTCGTGAAATGTCAAACAAATCACAAAATATATTAAAAAATTGCCCACTAGTTGCTGTCAGGTTTATCCATACTTATATGAAACAGGTATATGTATTGTCTTTATGTTAACTTTCTACTTACTGGCACAGCAGTGAGAGAATAAACGGGGCTTGATTATGCATATGACAGTGTATTCTAGCACAGACATTTGAACTCGCGAATTTTTTCTTACCTTAACAATAGGTAGAGGCTGCCCATGTACAATATAGGAAAAAGAAAAACATGAGACGTGTTATTTAATTCCAGTTCACACCGATATGAGCGCTGTTCCTCCTGCAGTAGCATATTGTTCAATTGAAATGTAATCTGGATTTTAGAATATCGACATGTCCATTTATTTATGATGATAAGTTAAAATTTAAAATATTTACAAATACATTCTCCTACTATTAGCCTGAGAGAAATTCAGTCTGCAAATGTATAACCACCATAGAAAATAGAGACATAAGAATGTGAATATTGCTAGCTAGTATTTCCAGCTCTCGCCGTTCGTAACACGTCAATTGCTTAAACAATGCTAAAAAACTGTAGTTTCCCATATTACTGTTTTACGATAATTAATAGATGCACGAGTGTTTAATGGATTTACTCTAGGTCATGTTGGACGTCAAGAACTTCACTGTCACTTGTGTGATTGGACGATTTTTGACGAATCAAAGCAAGGAATATGTAAATAAGAAAATAATTCGTGGGTATATCATGTGCTACCCGCTTGTACAGCTTGATGCCAATGAATAGAGACCCAGGAAGTTCGTGAATTTATTTGAGAATACGCTAGACTTCAAACTCTTGTACGCGTACTTCAGTTTTGTGATTGAATCACTGGTACAGAAACTCGAGCTTGAAGACTAGAGCTGGTGTTTTTTGGTGAAAAGAATTATGCAACATTTTGTTTCATTGCATAATGTGCACATCTGCAGCTCTGCTTCATGGCTAGTGATTGGATGTTTCTATCTCTCAGTGTCTCGGAGGATGTACCCGCAAATCACAGACGTACAGCGTCTCAGTAACCTCATCCTCATTGGCACAGTCAAAAGAACATACTTCTCTGCACAAATACACTCTGCCAATAGCCACGAAGCAGAACTGCAGATGTGAACGTTGTGCATTGATACAAAATGTTGCCTAATTCTTTTCACCAAAATTCACCTGCTCTATTGATGCCTCAGAAGCAACAGCTAACCTGCGTGTAAACACTCACAGACTCCACGCTACCTTGCCAGTTGTACACCTGGTCACTCACTGAAGCAGCAACCAATGAACAAGTATATGAAGACATAGGGGACACAGACTGAGGAGTCCAGCAGGTAGGTGGTAGAACCCGCGACATTTCCGTGTCTCTACGCAATGAATAGAGAGAGTAAATATTAGCTGGTTCACCTACCTGCCGGCTAGCCTTCGCGAATACACGTGTACTCTAGCAGGCACAGCAGTTCAATGGTTGCTCGCTGACATATTGATACCACATGATTAGAGTCCCGGATATTTCGCGGGTTCAACGACCAGCAGGCTGGACTGCACACTCCTGTGTACACTCTGTCCTCAGATACTAGTTCACTGGTTGCTGCTCCAGTGAGTGAGCATTTGAACATTTGACGATGTAGCGCGGGAGAACATGAGTGTTTTTATGCATGTCCGCCATTGGTTTGGAGTCCTCAATGTCGCGTTTAGTAAGCAATAACCCAATCGAAACAGTTTCCAACATATACATGACTTAGGAATCCAACCTCTCCTCAGTTGAATCCGCGAAATTTCCGGGGCTCTACACATGATTTACTCTTCATTTAGTTGCATCTTTGTTATTGACTCAGCGACGTCCAAGAGTCGTCAAATAAGTAGAGGCAAAAATCACTGGCTGTACAAATAAGTCAACGGCCAATTGCGAATATGACACAAACTTACAGTTGTTTGAATTATAGCTTATGTCCAAAATAAAACGCAAATTTTTCAGGTCCCTACCAATTAATAGAGGCACGAGTATTCCACGTATTAATCTGGTAGCAGTCTAGACTTCTCAGTCCTATACACACACACTGGCCAAAGTCGAATATCCATTGGCTCCTAACGGTAGCCCCACGAATTATTTTATTATTTACTACTGGCTTGCAGCCTCCAAAGATGTGTCAAAACATCTGTCGTCTAATCACGGAAGTTACAGTGATATATATATATATATATATATATATATATATATATATATGTATATATATATATATATGTTACTGGCGTTCAACCTGACCTACAATCAACAGGCGAATTACTCGTGCCCCTAACAATGAACAATCGACTGTGGGCAGTGCATATACAGGACTGAGAAGTCTAGGCTGCTTCAAGACGAATACGCGGAATACTCGAGCCTCCAGCTATAGGCCCTTAGCAAATAGTTTTATCGTAATTGCAGACTTATAATAAAGCCATTATCAACTTCTCTCTCGGCAACAATAGGTTACGTAACCACTAAAATACACGAACTTCTGCAAACATCGCCGAACATTACACACTTCAGGGAGCGTGGGAAATAAGTAAACACTACACCTACTAGTTTAAGCAGACACATTTTCTAAAGCCAAAAGAGAAACACAAAAACAATGGTGACATTCGAAAATAAGCTTTATTACTTCGTGAACAGAAATTGAAGTATTTGTGTACTACATATTAATGGGGACAGGACATTTTCGCGACTTCAATGACCTGCATGTTAGAATCAACTTTCCAATGCATGCTCAAGCAATTACCATTTGTCCATTAGCTGCTACTCAGTGGAACAGCAGACAACGAACGAATAGATGGGCTGCGAGTATGCATAGGACAATGAATTCAAGCATGTAAGTCATTGAATTCGCGAAATTTTCCTGTCCCTACACATTAAGAGGCCTACCCACCTGCGCTTGAAATACGTTGAAGCGAATTGCGATTATCTGTTTTGACAAAACTATTAAAGGCGCATTATATATGTATATCTACGAAAAAACACACATTTCAAACTATGTCACTATAGTTTCAAAAAATTAATAACGTTTATTTAATACATCATTCTTGGGCCCCTAAAAATGGCCAAAAATAGGTTTTTCAGATTGCCGTTTCTGCAAAAATAATAACCGGATTCAAAAAACAAAACTATAGAAACAAGCGTTAGACTTTGAACTATGCTGCCTACAAATGAAATAATGTGGTCCCCGGTTAAAGTCGCATAGGAAAAAGGATAATAGTAAAGCTCTGCACGCCATGTGAGTGGCTTGCGCGGAGAGGCGATAATACATTACATACTTGATTCAACGGCAACATTACCGCTCCTGTCTCACACACACAAACACAGCCCATCTAGAGAGGACCTTTAATGAGTCTAGTAAAACTGGTTTCGGTGCAAGATACCGAACTAAGCAAACGCGTCGTTCTAGAAAACGATTGGCTCAAAAATGGTGAAAAGAAATTTTTCCTAAGGCTACATTGTTGTTGTACTGTTTGTGTTCGATCAAAAAAATATATGATGATTGAATTATTATGTTTAATAATCAGGTAACATATTTTTCACACCATCTAAAGGGAGTGGGCATAATCTGGATGAAATAGGAAAGTGAAAAAGGTATTTTTCATGGTTTATGACAGCAGCCAAATAAAATTACATGGGATTCGAGTTGTTTTTGAGGGCAATGCTAAAGCAAACGGAAGTCAAAAACGTTTATGCAGAATTATTACGTTCTGCATTTCGTTAAAAGATACAATTAAGAATACCTGTTTTCAAACATTTCATTAGTATTCTTATTCATATGCCAACTTAAATAGCATAAAAAGCCTTTATCTGAGTAAGTTAGACTACTCCCAGAAAGTTATCTATGTAATGAAAAAATAAAAACGTGCATTTCTTACTCACGCTAAGTTCACAGCTGTAACATGCACACTTAATTTAGAAATTGTGACCTACGTTACCACGACATTAAAAAATTCATTTACGCGGACGAAACTGTAACAAATGGCCAATCGAATACGATTAATATGTTTCATTGCATTTTTTGTGAAATTATTCCCCTAAATAATATCTAACGTACTAAATATTTTCATACACGAATATACAATTGAATAAGAGATATTTGTTTGGAACGCAATCACTTATTTTGAAGTATAAAACACTATAGTTTATTTTTTCCTTTATTCGAACCATCAGGAGAATTCATAGTCAATATTTGGCTTTGCAAAAAATGGACCTCTCCTCGACTCAGGAAATGGAACTAAATAAAAAGGCGATCGCGAAGAGCAATCGTTTCGTCGTTCTGCCGAAGGAAGTGCAGGGCAAAAATAACGGATTTCCTATTTATTCTTGTCCAAAAAAAACGTTCATTTCCGTACTGCTCTTAATACCACACAAAACAAAAAAGACGCTTCCTGCTTTTGGAATCGCTATGGCGCTTTTTCCAAATATTCTCCTTACATTTTTATTTACGTATTCAATATTTGTTGGTTTTATTGATAAACATAAATTTAATAAACGTAATAAACTGTCATAATATATATTAATATTTTGATATTATAATTCAATTTCACATACAGAAAAATTTCCATGCAGGATGAAAACTAGAAAGAAAAAAGACAATCAACTGCAAGTCAAAAGACGTAATCATATAATAATCTATTTTTCTGTCGGACATATGCGAGTGTGCAAAATTTACCAAGATAATGAAATTACATACAAAATTAATGGAAAAAAGTAGAATTTCTGGAATTTTATTCTATGTAATTCACGATATGAAAATATGTAGTTAATATTGAGGCTGTCAACGGTTTATCTTTAAACTATATATATATATATATATATATATATATATATATATATATATATATATATATATATGTGTGTGTGTGTGTGTGTGTGTGTTTTAAAACAGAAAAATTAGGATAAGTAATGAAGTAAAGTAAGAATGATCATATGTTTCCAGCAAAATACTAATATATACACATTAAATTTAGTAACTTAAATTTTGTACCTCTATTAGTTATTTAAAAATTTAGTCAGTATATATAAAAACAGGACTGATTGGTGGTGTTATATACTACTCTCACGACAAGTTTGGTCATAATGCATGTATAAATATACAGGCTAATGCAGGTTTTGTTTGTGAAATGTGTATTAACCTTCTTCCCCATTTTTTTATTTCTGTAAATAATTTTGCTCACAACTTTAAAACAAAGAATATTTAAAAAAATATTCAACCACGTGCTCACTAATATTTGTTAATTTTTAGATACATATTTTCAAATTACAAGTTGCTAAATTGCACAACTTTTTTTTCTGTAAGAGTAGCTGAATTTAAAAAAAAAGAACATGATATCAAAGACTCCGATTATTCATTAAGTAGACATACTCTAGTGGATTTCGCAGGCATCGACACGATGTTTGAGCCTGTAAGAAAACTGCATAAAAGTTCTGAAATTTCTCCCTAAGTTACTTTATTCAGATAGTTACACGTACGCCATGCAAATTACTTTAAAATAGCCTGAAATCGGATCAAATACGTTTACTTTGTGGAGCTATTCATTTGACGAATTTGCAATATTTACTGTAGTAATTTACTGAAACTGGTTTAATGTAACTACAACTTATATCACCAATAGATAAAAATCCGTAAAAAGTTACTTGGTAAACTTTATTGACGTGAATAGTTAATCTGGAAAGTTCTTTGATTCATATAACGCTTAGATTATTCCAGCGATTTTAAATCTCTCTGACAATAAATTCCTAATATTGCATACTAATACTTGCTTGTTCTTCCAATGCTACTAGAACAGTAAGCGCAAATTTGATATACGTCACCAATAAGAGTTGTACAATATTTGTATTCTACAGCCGACTTGAAAATGCGTTAACATTTTCAGACACACAAATGTGCCAGAACTTGACAATATCAGCGAGATACTCTGTTCCAAACAATTTATTTCTCGACGAAGCACCACTATCACTGATGCTATTATCAAACTTTTTTATGCCCGGTCTGTAATGGATTTTGCAGTGCTATGCCCAGTTACAGTAGCAAACATCTGTACAAAGACAAACATTTTTTAACCATAATAAATATACCACTTCTGACTGTTGCAGTTATGGGGCGAATTGCGCACAGAAATAAATTCGAATGCACCGTGCGTTAGGGTTGATAATAAACAGCAGAGTGTGGGTAGAGGAATGCCAATGGTACATTTTGTAATGCGAATCCAGCTAGTCATTGTTGTCGACTGAAATAGCCGGGAAAAGTTTGTGCCGGGGGAAAGGGAGGGGGAACTGCACCCAGAATAATTATCTGGACACATAGTGGAAGCACATGTATATTTATTGGTGTCACTACATACACGTGGTCAGAAGTAGCATGCGAACAGCGACTGTCCAGAGTAGAATCAGCCAGTAAACCGCACAACGTGAGATATTTCACAACTTTCTTGGCAGGCCTCATTTTTCGCCGTAAGTTCCACATACGAGAAAGCAATGCTATCTGTAGATGATGCACGAAGCCGGGTAGATTCTTAAAATATGATAAAGATTTTGTAAAGAATATTAAAAGCAAAAGTTCTATTAAATCAAAATAGAGGGGAATGTTTCAAATTAATGGCGCCTCTTAATTCGCGCTTCAAATGCGTTGCATTACCTTCGTACATAGGTATTTGTTACAAAAGTATACCACATGTGCCCATTGCGGCAGTATGAGAAAAGAAAAACACTTCAAATAAGGACGCAATGTCATTATTAAGAATCTAGCTAATTAAAAACATACTGTTTCGAGGCCCTCTAACATAGCTACACTGAAAGGAAAGTGTCGTTGCAGGTACCATACTTCTGTTAAAATAGGGACAACAGTACTGCTTGGCTGTAGGCTGGTGCTGAATTGTTCCTACAACAATCTGTTCTGGAAAGGTAACAATATTATCTGTAAAAGAAAGATGTCGTTTCCTACTATTACAGAACAGATTGTCACTTCTACCGAACATATTGTTACTTCTACAGGACAGACAGTTGTGGTAACAATGTCGATAGAACCACTAATCTAGGTGTGCTGAGCTTTACTGGTATAATTTAAAATTACAGGGTTGCCACTCAAAGTGTCATACAAAAATAATCTACACCGAAAAAACTGCATGTAGCTTTAGTACGTGCTATGCGCATTAAGGCTGTATTATACATACGCACACCAGTCTCGCCCATGTTGCTGGCATTTCTATTGTCTATAGTGGATAAAAAAGCGTACCTTAAGAGTAAGTGGACTTAAGTTTTTTTTTTTTACGTCAAACACTTCAACGTTTCTAGGCGCGAAGTAGCCTATTACTGTGCAGTGTTTTCGTAGAAAGTGTTTTTCAAGCGACGACCCTGTTATTTTATTTGTGGAAGGTATGTGGTAATGTCCAATGTACGTTTCTATAATTCTGTTCTATGATGCGGTTAACACTTTCTCAACTACAGCAACGTGAATAAGTAATTTTTTGTGCTTTTAAGGAGCTTAGTAATCATGTTTTTAATTATCGGACGCCATTTTTAAAACCATAGGAACACAGTTTGAAATGTTTATTATTTCCGTAGATAAACGCGTTGGAAACATCTTTAGTATATACATGAAAAAAATACTTTCCGTGCCACGCTACATGTCTCATGCTCCGGGTCCACAACTCTTGAGCTGGGGTATGTGTCGTCATATTAGTTTATTTTATTGTTTCTTTATGATTTTAATTCTGAGGTGAAAATAATGAAATTTAAGATTATAGCGTGTATTATATTTGCCTTACGCCACAATATAAGCATCGCAGTTGAACATTTAATGTGTATTTCGGCCGCACTCAATCGAATAAATTAAGAATATAAAAATAGTTTGACTGATTGCAGCCTAAATATACGTTAAAAGTTCGAAGTTCAAATGATATTGGTGTACTGTAGCGCAAAATAAATACAAATCACGCTATAATAGCACATTTCAAACTTTTCTTCTCAGAATTTATAAAATAAAAAAAAAATAAAGTCATGTGATATTTTTCTTATGTTAGATCATTTAACACCGGAAACTTTCTGGCTCTAGAAATACTCATTTGAGCAACTTAAATCTAATTCAAAACACAAAATGAATGAAAATTATGGAAGCTAGTTGTCGGGCGCGTGGCGATTCCAAAATATATACGTAAACAGAAAGCATGCATGTTTGTGAAATATATTTGAATGAACTTTTATTCAATGCTTTATTTATCGCGTGACAACTTAACCAGGAAACACATTCATTAGCATGTTTAAGGCCACTGTCGCACTTTATACAGAATTAACTCACTTAAAAACATTCAGCTCTGGGTGACAGTTACACGAGCTCTAAATGAGTTCATATCGCTGTATCTTCGCGTTCAAAGTAAACTATTTTGGGATGTAGTTTCAAACGACATATATTCCCTGATGTTCTATTGGCTGCTTCGAGTAAAGAGCTGGGTAAAATATATGGCTGCTTTGGTGCGACATTTTGTACTCGTCAAATTAAGTAACCTATTATTTTCGAAGTGTTTGCCTATGTTACGCACGCATAGCAAAACTGTAACGGCAGGATAATAATTAAAAAATCATGAATATTAAGTGTTGTGCTTAAATACGCCAAATAATATGATCCAAATCAAACTACTACCGCCGCGTTTGACGAAGTTACTTAGCTTCTCGTTGAGGTGTAGCGACGGAGTCTGCCCGGATTTTGGCATGTAGGAGTCATGTCTGGCGATACCGTTGATCCACGAGTTTCTTCGCACCATGTTCCCAGCGCTGAAGAAAGTTCTCCACTTCAAATTGCTAACTTTCTATCAAGTGTGTAACCATTTCACTGTGCTCAAAGGCTGTCTTCTAAGACCATCGTAAAATATATTTATTAGCAGTTAATGCCATTACGGGAGGGTTTAAAGTCACTCGCTTTTAAGTTAAGAGCCAATGTAAAATACCGGAAAGCAGGTGTTAGCTTCGTTGCGTATAAAATATGTCGCGCACGCGTACATATGACAATAAGCTTCTATGGTAAGTCACGAGGTTTGTCGGGGTTGGGAAAAATTTCGCCTTGTGTCGTTTGAGTAGTAACCTGGGTACAGTTATTAAACGTTCAAAATAACCTCAAAGTGTCTTCTTGATCATCTCAATGTTGTCCTGCTCAAGTGGTGAGAAAAAAAAAAACAATAGCCATACCAAAAACCCCAACAAAATGAGACTGAAAGTAATATGCCCAAAATATCGCAGAAGCACGAAAAGTGCATTACATGACATATAATTGAAATGACATATGAAAACTGATGCAGTCATTACAAATATTAGATTTTAATTTTAAATGTAAGGTAACTAATATTTACGTCTCACCTATAGCGAGTACATTAGAGACAGTGGCATTAAATGAAACAATATCAGAGACTAGGAGAGATGATGGAGACGGCCTGTGTATAATTGCGCTTCAAACGCGTTTCAACGTGTTTGAAATTTTTTTTTCGAAAGTATTCCACATGTGTCCATTGTGCCAATGTACGAAAAGAAAACTTTCGGAAATGTCGGATTGTCGCCAAGACACCATGCCGTTTTTAGCGCCCCTCCCTCATTCACAAAATATATAAAAACATGCTTTCCAGAATACCGTACATCAAATTAAACTTACTGGACGTATATGAAAATAAGATAGAATAGTGTACTTAACACTGCTAAAGACTTTCAACCAGTAAAATTATATGGTCACCACTTAAAGTCCCATGGCAAAAATATATCACCGGTACTCTTACACATTAGTTCAGCGCTCGGTACGTTGTTGAGATGTGACATTTGATGTGCGTTTCAAGGTTGTCCTTAGAGCTCCGTCACCTCTGAGTCTCTAACGCTCAGGAGGGCGGCGCGTCACTCTTAAGACCGTTCAAGTGTGAAATTAATAATTTTATTTGAGTACGAAATTATTTCAGTTTTGTAGACGTCACCTAAAACTGCATCTTCCCCTTATGGAGAAATTTTTAGCACGCATAGTAATCAAATAACGGCATGTCAAAGTCAAAATATGCGTGATTACGGCCGCATAAACCTAAAGAAAACCATCAGACTTACTGAAATAATTTACGCTAAGATTAGATGTCGCGGCCTAGTGGTCAGAAGTTATAAAAACTTGAAAAAACGCATCTTCGTGTTTTTAAAAAAATTGCTGAAAATATAGTTTTTAATGTCGAAAATTATCGCCATCTCAGGTGCACTAAAAACGAATACAGTTTTATTTCATTCAAATATTTTGTTTTTGACAAATAGCGGCATTCCTCCTGATTACAACGATACCAAGTTTATAGCAATACGAGTAGTCGACTCGTTGTGGTGTATGTTTGCAGTAACAAGTGCGCGTCCCCTTATACAACGCGACGATTTCTTACGCACGCCTTTCTTAGGAGGGTGGAGAGCTCAAACGACGTAACCTATCCCTTCCACGCCCTTCCTCAGACTGAAGCGCGCGGGGATTTTTTTCCTAACCTAGCCTAATCTACTGTGTTATGTAGGCGGCCCGGGGGAGGAGCGGGACTAAGTGAGTCTCAGGGCTGAGCCACATACGCTTACAAGGGAGAAGTTACATGCAGAGGAGGCATGCACCGCGGCAGAGAGGAATTGGGCAGACATGACCGCGATTGGGGCCATGTCTACCTCCCTAAAGCTCAATACACACAGGCCTCTATTTTG
>PNEQ01119090.1:34418-57802 GCA_003012365.1 Medauroidea extradentata
AAACACATAAAAAAATATATATATATATATATATATATATATATATATATATATATATATATATATATATATATAATTTTGCGATTTTTTTTACAGTAGAAAATAACAAGGATATGGAATTTGTCATTTTGAATTATAAGATACACCAGTTATATACAGGATAGAAACTGAAAAATAAAGTTTTGTGCCTATACGAGGCTTCAATTTGTGTTCTACTCTCAAATAAATACTATTTAGAATATATTAACATACGTATACGTAAACGAGCCACATGAAAAAATAAACAAACGACTTGGGCTGGAAAGGTGCATGAAAATTAGAACCGCTTCTAAATGATTCTAGCTAGAATGCAAGATCTTGCATGCACGCTACTTGCATACAAGTCGGCCATTCACACGATGCAAGTTGCTTTGAACAAAAAGGTGTTCACCTTCTTGTTCAAAAAATATAACCGTGCATATTGGGCTTAACTGTATCTATAGCTAAGCCATAATCTAAGAAGAGAGAGGGAATAACCGGCATAGTACCGTGAAACCCCTCCCGACAGAACCGGAGTGAAACAACTCAGCAGTTACGTGCATTAAAATTAAAAATGGCACTGTAAAAGAAGGAAGGTCCAGGTTATTAGTAGAGTTGTGAAGTAAGAGTGGGGCAGAGGGGCGGGAACTGTATTTAATTTCTTAATTTTCCTTTGATTTTAGGGAGGGCTCTGTAAGCGCGCGGGGAGCGCGCACTAGCCTTAATATAGTGTTTGTGTCCGCATTAGGTGTCTATTTACGTGATTTAGAGCTTATATTACGAGTTTCATATCTACCTACATATCTCTTGAAAACCCTTAAGGAACCCCCAGTATTCGTCTGGAGTGATTTCGGGAAACAACGGAAAATACAAAATCAGGATGGCCTGTGCCAGGTCCTCTCGAATATGAGTCCAACGTGTAATCGTTATTTCCACAAAATATGTGAAAATAAATAACTTAGAAGGACAATTTATGTTTTAAGGCTCTTCTAATCAATAGCACATTCAGGTAAAGACTTTCCACCCTTGTGAAAATAACAGGGGGATGTCACCCTCTACTTACGTACAAGTTTTGTATCATCAGGAAATTAGAACATTTTATGACGGTGTATTGAGCTATGAGACTTATGTAACAAAAATGATCCTCTTGTTGCAACAGTCTGGGACCTATCGTTTTCGTTCTAAACGCACTTTTGGGCTCGGCGTGGTGAGCTGATTTGACATATGTTTACAGTGAATGTCCACCGTCGCCTGTTCACCAAGACCAACGGAAAACACACGTACGCATTGTCAATGTTTTAGGCTCTTTAACGGCACACCTAATACTTTACCGCGTTTTTAACAGCTGCATTGTGTCAGACGTTTATCATCCAACCTTCAGCGCAATGAACGTTTCTGTACATCTTCAATCCCGCTGCTCAGTTAGTGATTGGATGTTGGAACTCTCGCGTGTCTTGGGGTTTCTAACCACAAATCACAGACGTATGGTGTTGCAGAAACCTTACTGTGATTGGCTCCGTGAAATGGGAGACCTAACTTAAAATACACGCTGCCTATAACAATGAAGTACAGCTGCAGAAGGCGATGGAACAAGCTGGAACATAATTCTTTTCTCAAAAAGTTCGTGGTCCTACGGCATTGTTGCACGAAACCGCTGCGTTTTGAAGGGTATGTTGGCATGAAAATTTGTCGCGCTATACCACTGAAATACATTAAAAATGTTAAAAAACTATTTTCTTGGCAAATAATTAATTTACATAATTTTTTTCTTCCGTTCTCCTGAAAACTTACCAGTTTTGACATACGAGGTTTTGAATATTCAGCGACGACGTATATCTCGCGGTAAGTTCTCTATTTGCAATTGCCTCTACAGGTATTCAATATAGTACATTTAATTTTAAATCAAACACTATCACGATATAATAGGTTATTTTAATATTTTCTTATTACTGTTGTTATTTCTGCTAAACAGTATCCAATATGATCAAAACATGTTTTAATTACTGTTATGTAACTCGCAAATTTACTCTTAACAGATTAATTACGATTCACTGCCACCTCTATTACAGTTACACTGTTGGTCACATTAGCAGCTCTGAACGGCCGATAGAATCCTTCGTTCCGTTCAAGTTGTGAAACCTCGCACCCATAAATAGTAAGTGATTTTGCTCGTGATCTTGTTTGAGATACACATTGTACAAAATATTCGCACGTGAGATTTACCTCGATATCGGCAGCTCGCAAGAGTTTTTGCATGTATCGAATTCAAATACAATAAGATGAAAACATGTAGATGTTACAGAAATGTAAAAATTCCATCGTCTTTTACACAGTGGTGGAAAGAGAAATAATTTTGTTTTTATATAATGTACCAGTGATTACTGAACAACTTTTTGACATTAAACTAAATGTAATTTTCTACAAATAACATCTCTCAGAAAATACTTTACTAATTTACGTGCATGGGCATGTAGAAAATGTAGTATTTTTATTATTTAAATTCATACAACTACTTAAGCGATACTTTTGTAATTACAAAGACGATGGTTTTACTTTTTTTAAATGTTGCAATCAAGTAAAATTTGTATAAAATTGTACTTTTTTTTTAGTAGAATAACTTTTTCTTGCATGATCACAAATGCGTACTGAAAAATCTTAGTTACTTCACTATCGAGATTTTTAAATGTTTGTTACAACTATAATTTATTGGTTTGTGGTCATACGCCATTGCTCATGTTTTGTTGACCAAACTTGAATTGAAAGGCAAAGTGACAAAATAAAAAAAAACATAAAAAAACACAGAAAACGAAAGAAAAATAAAAGTATTTTTTCCGCTACAAACTTTTCTGTAGACCTATCAATATTTTTAACATTTATTTATTTGAATGTTTATCTACTACAGTTATTTACATTGTCAGACAGTAAATTACTTTAATATTATCAAACAATGTAAACAGGTGTAGTAGACTAACATTTACAACATGAAATGATAAAAGTGTAGCGGGGATTATACTGTAAGTTAAATATGGCAGTGTACCATTCCCTTGAAAACATCTGACTATACGCTGTACAGTTTATGGAGGACATGTATGTCACCGTCAAGTCGTATGCTTGGAATATATTGGTTCACGCGCCGTCTACAGTAAGACGTACGCGGTAACATAAACGCAAAACCTTCGGAATCGCGTCTGCAATGGCATGCACACGGACGCGGATTCGTAGGCCTACGAATTCGTGGAACAAAGCTGGTCAACTCCCAACTCTTCCGTGTCCGTGAATCCGTGTAGCCAATAGGAAATGAGTAACTGTAACTGTTCGCTAAGTTAGGTATGTTATTTGCAGTTTTACGGTGATTCTTTTTTACTGGTGTTGTTACTTGCAATTTTTATAACTTCAAATTGCGCGCAACGAAGATTGTGTGTTTTATTAGGCGTGTAGTTATGAACATTTCATACTAGCTACACATATTTATACAGCACAATTTTCCAGTATCGTAATTATTATAAAACGGAATGTCACTTCACGTATGCTTTGTGGCCTTAGATAAGTACCCATAGAACTTGAAATATTTCACGGCAAGAACCGAAGTTTCCATGTGCATTGTAGATTGAGTGGGTGGGTGTTAATGCGTATTTTCTTACGGTTCCGTTAATCACGTCCGTGATCTCACGTTACCGTGTCATTGTAAACCATCACCATCACGTAACCACAAAAGGTTACGTTATTCAAAGTATTATGTATATTTTCATTCATAAATCATTAGATTCGCATATAAACAAGAGAGCTACATTATAAATACATATATTTGTGTTTGCGTATTTTTGTTTGACATTTAAGATGCAAACGCCATTTGAAAATAAATATTGCAAATTCGATAGTTTATTTTGTGACGCAGTTGTAATGTGTAGCGGTCAGCCAACCATTGGGTTAGTCTCGTCATGGGCTACGTTTATCCCTGCTGCCGCACGAAGGTGGTGATGCAATCGCCGTAAACGTACTTCTAAGAAAATAACCTGTACAGAGGCAAAATGTTCTGCATTCAAAAGACAGTTCATAATCGAATTTTGACGAACTTTGGCTTTAAAAGATGACAAATTTTAATTTGCGTATACAAATTTACATTTTCTGTTTACTTCAATCTGAATAATCAATAAAGCGAAAGTAGGCGTGTTTGCTGTTCCAAGTATTTAGTGCCGCGAAACAATTATTCGTTTATTTAAACATGAAAACTATATTCAACAATATAGAGTATTTAGTAGTAGATTTTCTAATAAAAGTTAAATCTTTATTCTTTATTTTAATTTATGTTGATACTTTTACGTGTCTTCGAACAGCACAAAGCGTTGGTAGAGGTACAGGGGGGGGGGGGAAGGAAGAAAGAGTCAGCTAGGGTCTGTTCTAAGGAACCACCCAAGTATTCGCCTGGAGTGATTACGGGAAACCCTAGGAAACTGAAACCAGGATGGTCGGAGACGGGGATCGAACCCGGGTCCTCCCAAATGCGATTTTTTTACCACTACTCCGCCTTGTATCGGACTTGTATAGTTGGCAATACCTGCGTCTGATTATCCCGTACAGAAATCATCCTACGAAAATATAAATATTTAAGTTATCCTCAAACCGTTACTGCAATTCTAAACTATTGTGATGTGTTATATCAATTGAGGACTTAACATTGACAAGGGAATACATACCATTTTCGACCAAAACGAGTTAGATGTATAGAAAGGTGCCAAAACAATAGGTCGAAGACATACCTTAAGTGCTATCTCCTAATGACATTCATGCGCGCCGTACATCAGCACAAGTAGATGGTTGCAATAACATCAAAGCATTTTAGTTCATTGAAACTATATATATTGATGTTCATAAGTTTTTTATATTGATTACTGTTCGATTGCTCGCATGTACTACTTTCCTATTGTAATAAATATGTGAACGCATTTGGATAATGCCTTGTTCATTTGTTTGTCGCAATATACTGTTTTCGTCATTATCTAGAAACTTACCTTTTGGCACTTAGCCCCTTATGAATGTTAAGTCCTCAATTGCCATTAGCCAACACGAGATATTTTATTACGCGTAAATAAGGTAATTAGAACGATGTTAATAATGGTTACTATCACTATAATATGTAGGCTATCTTAAATCGGCAGAATTAAATCAAGTCTCGAACCTAGAAGTTCATGGCCTGGAAGAGTGTCGGGGATGAAATATATAATAACGATAGTATGGTGTGATTATTGCTATACGGCATGATTATATTTATAAGACCTAGACTTTCTCTACATCGCAACTCTTTCAGAAGTCATAAATGTAAGATATCCTTCAATAAAAGTATTACTGGAAGTAAATAACAGACTGTTCTTCTAGTGAAATGGACTTCTGCCTCTTTGCGGTCAAAATATAAGACAGAAGTGTGCGCCTGGGAAGTTGGTAAGAGGAATTTTGCGGCACTTTCTCGCGCAACTTGTACGCCTCTTACTTTGGCGGGCGTGATTGTGTTTCCCGGCGTTGGACGTGGCTACGGGGAAGAAATACCTCGAGTGCGTCCGTGAGGCTCTTCACAGTAGCAAGAAACTTGTCGATGTGTCAGACGTCAAATGCGGCTGGATGATGACCGGCGCACCTCCGCAGAGATTGACCGATGAAGAAACATCAAACAGAATTTCTGCTTCAGTGCAACATCTAGCGCAGAGTTCTGCAGTAAGTGAAGTGGTAGTATTTACAGTGCCAGTGGTGTTGCTGTTAGATGAGAACAACACCCGGGCATTCAAGAAACTGCACGAAAGCAATCTGAAGCATATACAACAATTCTCGTTTTTTTTTTTTTTTTTTTTTTGCTCGTTAGAAGCTCCTAAATATGCTCCGGAATATGATTTCTGCTGCAGAATATATATTTAATCGTGAATGTTACTTATTCTGTATATTAACAAGTGTATACATTTGCGATTTTATTTCAAATCTTTTGCAGCGAAAGCTGTAAAATAAATCATAAATGTACATCTACCAAGAAAGTATTACGTTGGAAAAATACAAATACATCAACATCTCTGTACTATTGTAAGCATTTTCTATTTCGAACACTTTTATAATCGATTTTACCACAATTTTTTGTAGTGTCAGACAATATTAAATATAGCCTATCTTTTTAAAAGTCGTAAAAATACATAAGCTATAAGCAAGGCACCGAAAATGATTATTTTATAATGTAGGTAGGCCGTCAACTTTAATTCGTTCTCTCAGATATTAAAAATGTGTTTAACACCTTTAAATATTTACTAAATATTTCTTCTAGTACGCGACTGTGAAAATGTCTTCATAATACATTTACAATAGTAAGCTTAAAAATTGAACCAATTTACAGAATTTTACTTTTACGTAAGAAAATGTTTTGCGAGCGATATTAAAACACTGCATTAAGTAACTCGTAGAGGTTATAGATCCTATGAATTGTATTACTTATACGCGTTAAGTTACTTTTTATTATAGGTACGTGTAATGAAAACAGTAAAATTTTATTTTGTGTGCAAAAACAGTACGATACAAAAATTCGTCAGACAAAAATGTTACAAGATGTGACGCTACGAAGTCGATAAGAAATAGTTTAAAATGTTACGTAAGTATTACTCTCTTTTTGTACCCCCCGACGGCAAAAAGAGGGGTGTTATAAGTTTGACGTGTCTGTGTGTGTATCTGTGTGTCTGTCTGTGGTATCATAGTTCCTAAACGAATAAACCGATTTTGATGTGTTCTCTTTTTTTTTTTTTTTGAAAGCTGACGTGATCAAGATGGTTATTAGCTATGATTCAAAGAAATCTGTTCAGTCGTTTAAAGATAATACTTTCTTTTCTAGTTTATTTTTGAGTGAATGTGAGCAATTCTAAGGTTTCATCGATTTGAAATGTAGTATCATTAAATTTCCTTGTACCAGTCGCGTGTGCAAGTAAGTGAAACAATTTCAATTGTAATACAAGTAAACCTTCTAGGAATTGCCTTTGGAAATGTAACAAAACACGCTGAAATAGTAAAATTAATTTAGTCTTATGTATAATATTTTATGTTAAATTTATTGTTTTCTTACGTAAGTCTGTTGGTCGTATCAATAACGCAAGTTATTTAATTTCTGAGTAACACACTACTATATCAAACTATTGAATTGTGGAAACTTCCAAATTATTATCGACCATATGAGAATGTATCATGTACATAAAATATGACCTCATACCACAACACGAGAGATGGATTCTGCAAAAGGTAAGAATGACTTCAAATATGCAATTGTATTATTAGTTATCTGAAAGACGAGTGAAATTCGTATCATTCGGGACGTTAAAACTGACCACCAACAGAAGCCACGTATCGTGCACCGATAATAACTTTAGTAATTTTGCAAATACACTCCTTGGAAACTCATTTAGCAGAATTATTGTCTGTATGAATGTCAATCAGTCAACTGTGAAGTAAAACGTTTTACAGGGATCGTAAATGCGTACTCCTACAAAATATTATTTTGATAACTGTGTTTTAAGAGTTTTCATTGAAAACACGGATTTTCTTCACGGCGTGTGTTGCCAAAGGCCAGTCTGACGGGTGTTAACAGGAGGGATTTAGGCGCTTGAACTTATTTTCCTGGTTGTCCAGAGGATGCAACACATTGAACAAAGGAAAATACAAAGCGTAGCTACTTTGTGACACAAAATAATATTGATTTCCTTACATACATAATTAAGTTATACTTTAATAGTTTTATTCTTTTAATTCTATGTTCACCATTATGTGAAATTAATACTGTCACATAACTTTCACTTTATTTTTGTTTGATCAAATTGAAGCCGTAACATAAAAAATTAACGTACAGGGTGACTACATAATTTTAATGGTTAAATTTTTGGTTTTTTTTCCCTGTTTTCCAAATAATAACTATTTTTGAAACCTTTGATGATTTTGTCACATTTAAATTTATGCAAAAATGTTACTAGGCAAAATTACTGCTACACCGCAATAAGGTAAAACGCAATGAGAAATTAAACGACGTATAATATTTTACTATACATAGTATTTAACACAAAGTTATTAATTTTACTATAATATATATCATAACACCACCACAAAAATGAAACTTATTGCATTAAATATAATTTTATTAAGAACTGCAATCATCACATGGCATATGTAGCAGTAAGCAGATTATTCCAACTTGGCTGACCTCTGGGTGGAAAAACATTTAAATCAGAAAATTTAAAATTGACGTTATTTTTTCCACAACGAATGGGACATATTGGTGGTTTTTCTGCCACGAATCCAGTTTCTCTAACACAGTCTAGTTAATGTATTCTGTATGTATAACTAAATATTTGAAACTCGCTTATTTAGAAATGAGAGGTACTGCGCTGATGGAATTGATAGTCTTGACAGCCTATTAGTTTTTACTGGAAGTAAAAAAAGACATCTGCAAGTCTTAAATTAAAATTAACGGACACTATTTTCATACCTGAATGTAATCATTCGAAACAAACCAACTATGGCACACACTTGTGTTGAATTTGCTTACATATGCTTTGGAAAAACCAAAAAATTATAACAGTGTAAAACAATACGTTTGAAATTTCGATATTAATTGGATTTCCGAAATATAGTGGAACTCAAAGCAACGCAGGCTAGCGGCAACGTTATAAACGTTTCCCACTTGAGGTGATCGAGGGCAACCTCACCGAGAATCGATTGTGGATCGCTGTGGTGGGAGGAGATAGGTTTAACCATGTTCACACCTCCCCCTCGCCAAAATCCTTCTTCCCACAGATAATTTAACCAACAAACGTAGGTATGTTGTTTCACAAGGTTCTTTACTTTGTCTCCAGAGACCTGTAAAATTGTTGTTAAATGCAGGAACGTATTAAAAGAGGGAAACTTCTAATGAAAAAGCAGCAAATGGGAAGTAGATGTGAAATGAGGGCAAAAGTTAGATCGAGGGGTGTATAAAAGGGGTTCTACTTAAATTTGTAGTACACTTCGACGCACGGCAGTTTAAAAATGCCGTGTCCAGTATGTTAGAGTGCTCATTATGTGCGTAGTGTCTTAAAAGTGACATTACGTACTCGTATGTAATATGGATATATTTTTAAAACCGGGTATGTGTCAGGTATTTTAATCAGTATAGGGGTATATATGAACAAAGCTACTCGGAAACTTAGTTATGAATGTCTTGAAACACAATCCGACTTATATTTAAACAAGACAAATATGAGTGACTAGAAACCAAAAACTTAGTCACAAAACTTGTCTGAAAAACAAAACACACAGAACGCAAATTTGTATTTAATGTGCTGGCACACCGAAGGTCTATCATAAAAAGTTTATTCAGTTATGCGTTATAAACAGGCCGAAGAACAAACGCAGGGTTCCATTAAAAATAAATGTAACCAGCATAAGTGGCGTGTGTGTTTTCAATTATTATTTCGCATTGTCCTTTGGTATAACAGCAGTAGAAGCAATCCATCATGTCTGCCAGATGCAGAACTGACCGGCATCCATCACATCTCTGACTGGCTGAGCCATTAAACTTCGAAGCTACCCAACACTTTTAAACAAACGTAGCTGGGTGAAGTGATTTTCGGGATACTATCACAGAATTTTTTTTTAGCGGTAACACAGCAGGACTCGTAAATCTGAAGGTTTATTTACAGAGTATCAGTGGCGGCTCGTGGGTTGTTGCAGGTGGGCCTGTAGATAGTCGGAACTGTACACTCTTGATGAACACGCCGTAGACCAACGACCATGATATATCTGCCGGCTACTAGATGTGTTGTGACCACTCAGTAGTATGGGACACCTGCACATCAGCGTGTCAGTGGCTGTAGAGTCAACCAGCGCACACTTATGTGCAGCTCTTGGCAACTGCAGCCCTACCTGGCAACAACCCACGAGCCGCCACTGCACAGTATGCCGTATACCCTTTAAGGTACGGCAGCCTCGAATATGCGGACTTTGGTGTATCTACCGTAATAATACATATCAGGGTTCTAAGATGGCAGTAACAAAAAAATGCATACAAATGTTGTACCTGATAAATATTTTGCTAAATACGAAGTCAGCAGTAGGTTATTTACACGTTATTTTATTTATAATTGCATATAATATACGTTCGAAGCTTATTTATTCGATGTTTTAAACACAAGGCATTCAGTTTCACTTACTTTTGGTTTTGGTTAGTCCATGTATACTCTATACTTTTTTTCCGCAGTAAATGGTGAATGCTGTCTGCTAACCGCCATTTACCAATTGCCCGAGAGATGGGCGAGTGTTAGGAATGTCGTCAGATGAAATTTCGAACACAGGAAAGTTCACTCGGGTTAAATTTCTAACACTTATAAACTTGAAGTTTTGTCTGACCTACCCAAGCGAGATTTAGAAAGCGCCTAAGATAAATGCACAGATCAAAGTAACTAAGGAATAAGTCAAAATTTGTTTGGGGATCTTACAAAACTGTTTAGCTGCATGTCGCGTCTCATGAGAAGTGTTCGAGGGTAATACAGACGCCAGAAGACTTCATTGCGTTTAGAGACTATGGAGCTAATTGTGAGCAACCGAAAGTCGATCTTAAAGAGCGTGCCCTTCCAGATTATGAATTCTCTCATTGTAGTCCAATATCACGAAAGTTAGAACTATAACATTATCATAATGCCATTTTAACTATTTTTTTCTTTTTCGTGCCATATCGAAATAACTTACGCCAAACATGCCATCTATAGATAATAGATTCCTACCATTAAAGAAAGGTATTCTCAGAACAGTTACTTATGTAATAAATATTGTATGGAGTGGGTACTCGAGGGCTAGGGTATCGAATTCAGAACTTCAGATTTCCATCTGGGCGCCCCGGAAGATAACGTGAGATGTGTCCCTGGAATGAAGAGGCGCCGGAGTGAGAGGGACGGAGAAAATGGGAGATATATGAGAAAACCCAAGGACCAGCGAAATCGTCCGGCACGATCCCCACATAATGCGAAAATCCAAAGAACCCATAAATGACTGAAGGCAATAACATACAAGTGATTTCGAAATAGGAATATCGTCGGTAAAATAAAACAAGGACCAAAGTGCATTAAAATAGCGACAATGACGGACAAATACAACTAGGACAACAACATAAATGCGATATAAATAATTGTAGACAACAGGGACGAATACAACACAGACGTACTTAGGCCTTTTATGTAACTGTTGGTGTTTTCTGCGACCCAGCAAGATTCGCTTGCAGCGGCGGAAATCAAACTAAATACTTCAGTTTGTCATACAACACCTTGCAAAAACCGTCAATGCTGCAGTGTTTGTGCCTGTTTAATGCGCTGCATGAACTACTAATTCGCATATCCCATCCTTTGTCGATAGCGATGTGACAATAAATTCTTCCAATGGCGTTAAAATATGAGTTTTGATATCACGTCTGATATATTTATTGATGTCTGATTCCCTAATTAATTTTGACTAATCTCTTAATTATTTTACCAGTGCATTTAAGCGATATTAAGGTTGATGGCAAATGTGAGCCTAGATAAACTATTCAGGAGAACTAGAAGCTTCAAACTGGAATGTGCCCCGGCCAGTTTTCGAAATCATACTCACTAAAGATACAGTGTCGAGTTTTTTTTTTGTAGAATTTAGAAGGAATTTCTTTGTACTTTTACAAACCCTTGTAAAAGTTCAAGGCTATCCCTTGCAAAATTATTTGAAATGTTACAAGGATTTTCTTTGTAAAATACTTACCAACACTTTGTAGTCCATCAAAACCACGGGTTTGTCGGAAATGATATAATCGTATACAATGCATTATTGCTGGGGTAAAATCAACATATATACAAATTATGTTTTGTAAAATAAAGAAAGCTGAATAACCGAATGTATAAACAGCAGAAAATGTTGAGTTGGTCTAGTGGTAAAGTGGACTGTTGACAATATGAAGGGTGTGGGTTAGGTTCTCGGTGCGTCATAATGTATGGAATTAAAATAGTATTATTAATTTCAGTTTGCATTTTAATTTCTAAATATTTAATCTTCACGATTAGAATAATGCAAATAATTTAACTTTTTCCCCCAATTTGCAAGTGCAAATACAAGTCTATATCGTGTAATGCTACAAAGATACTGTACGTTTTACAAGAACAACCTTTGTTATTTTGTAAAGAATTTCCTTGGCAACGGGTTTACACGGAGTGTCATTGCAGGTGTACAATTTTTTTTTTTTTTTTTTATGTTTAGGTCTCAGAAATTAATATGCTTATTTGTAGTTGGTATTCGTCTATATTGCATATCTATGTGCCCTTTTCTAAGTTATAAGTACGAAACATAAATAAAGAATATAAGTAAATTAATGTTTTATGTTCACATATCGTCGTTGCCGGTGAAAAACCTCCCATGTGTCATCGGTTTTATAAAAAGTGACTTCGTAATAAAATTTGTGTACGCAATTGTACTTAAGTGTACAGACTAATACAAATGAATTATGTGTTAACAGTTAATACCCCAAACACTAACAATAATATGCGATCTTGTTTTTTTATTTACAATCCTGAAATTTTTATAATTTTGCACGTACGGGGTTTTTCACCGGCAACGACGATTTACTATGTTTCACATTATTTTAGTAGATTTTGAACATTTTGAGGAAAATTATGCATACTGTGTATATGTTCTACGTGCTTCACATAATATCAGTCGACCACTGTAGTACTAAATGAAACTGAGACGTCAAGTCACCGTAAGTACGGAATGTTGGTATTCCGTTCTGACAGCCGTTAAATAACATTCACTTATTAGCGCTCCTAACATTGTCTAAATCATCTGACGTTATGTGCAACGAAGTATATAGCAAAACGCTGGCTGCGAATATGTTGACTGTTTAATGAAACCGGATCCCTCTGTCATAGTCTGATTTTAGTTTTCTTTCACAGTTTAATAAATTCCTGACATGTACAACAACGGCATTTAGTTTATAAATATATAGACTCATACAGGACAGAGTTTGCAAATAGGCCTATTACGTAGTAATATCTTAGGAATATGTATTCATACTTCTTTAAATAAAACGAAAAATTAGCTGATATTTAATTGTGTAGGCTAGACACTGTTCAGAGTATCGTCGTTGGTGAGTTAATTCCTCTTTTTTACGTTGCAATATGGACTGATTGGATGTAATAATAATTACAGCTCCAGCCATGACAGTATTATTGTCAATGTTACATCTCATGACTGCCTTGGATCAACTCTGTCGCTGTTTCTTTAGTGCAATGTTTTATTTTTTTACTATGTCTTCCTAAGTGCAATCATTTGTTACGCCAAATTAAGAATCTGTGACCTGAATGTGGTTTTCTGGACATACTCCATTGCGATGCAGATGACTGTCAAAGAAAACAAAAGAGAATAGAACATCATAAACAGGCAAAGTATGCTTTAGCCAACAGAAAACATACATTACATAAAATTCCCTAACTGGAATCGTGTCAAATAAAACACGGGCATCCAAAAGAGAAAATTAGCAAAAAAAAAAAAAAAAGACAGCACAGTTTGAGTCCTGCTTCGGCAAAATGGCAAACAGATAAAATATATGAACCACAAAAATACGTCACAATGACTAGACTTAACAAAACACAATAGTTTTCCAGACACGAACAGAAAATCGACGTTTTTTTTTATGGAATTCTATGTTGAGTATGCGTCGTGTAGACTAAAACATACCCTGCTTATTATGTTTTCTTGTTCTCTTTAGTTTTCTTTGACAGACATCTGCATCGCAGTGGAGTTTTTAAAAATAAATTACACTCAGTTATGCACTTTTATTATAGCTCTTTTAATGATCATGTCATGAATCTGAGTTTAGTGTTGGTGTAAAAATTAAATGCGAATTAATATTGGATTAGGTTACGTTTACATTTCAACATGTAAGGCGGCCAATAACTGAGTGTATAAACAAACAAACAAACAATAAAGTGCGGCAAAGCAGGATACAAGTACTTGAATGCAAGTTGGTAATTATGGTGCGCTGCTACTGAGGAAGAGCGACAGGAAGGAGCGTTAGCTCGACTCTTTCCTCTGCCATTACAGCTGGCTTCCTACCAGGAGAAGTAAGGCGTAACTGCTTCATTAACGGTCTTCCACCCAGCCACTTCTCCACGCTCATGAGTAGATTGTGAACCCAAACAATGGCGAGATGTGTGTTTGTACACTACTTCGTATTCGCGCCTCCTTCTCTTGTCAGGTTCAGGCCCCGCTTACGACTGCTTTCAAGTGTGTCGCAATGTGTTCGTAAATACGCGTTTTTAACGAAACTATTCCACACGTGCCCATTGTGTCAATGTATGTAAGCAAAACGCACCTCGGACAAGGACGGAAAACCCCGTTTCTGCCCTCCAAATACCTAAAAATAGAATTTACAAACTGCCGTACATTAAATCGTTACAACCGGATGTATTCGAAACCCAGCTAGAAACGTGCACATAACTTTGCTACATACTTTCCACCAATAAAATGTGTGGTTACCAATTAAAGTCCCACAGCAAAACTGGATCGGCAAAAATCTTGCATGCTAGTTCATCACCTGGCACATTGTAGCGATGCGGCATTTGATGTGCGCTTCGAGGTCGCCCTTATACCTTCGCCGTGCAGCAGGCGGATCCAGTAAACACACGGGCCCCTATATAAGGGTGCTTAGTAGATAAATACACGCAGAAAACATCAATTGATTTCTATGCTTTTATCGAAGTCAATATGGATAAAATACTCAATGACAATCCTAGATAATGGTATTTGCCAACTTTAAGAGTAAATACTTCAGGATTACTAATTCGTTACGCGTGATCTCTTGCGCCGCAGTTAAATGCACGAGGTTCCGGAGTCAGAGATTGTGCCTCAGAAGTTCGTAACACTGGAAACAATTTTGTTTTAAACGTTGGCCAAAACTATTGTCTTGGATTACTATTGTTTAATTTTCGCAAAATGGCTTCAAGAAACCAACTGTTGTAGATTAATGTTTTTAGCATTGAATTATGTACCACGCCTTCTTAAGATTTTTTTTTTTTTCAAATATAATTTTAGAAATCTAAAAGGCAAACTTACGTCGCTGAACCATAGCATAGATGTGTTCAAAATAGTATTTACTAGTAGCCTAACTTTGCAAAACAAATAACCTTACTATTATATAATTATTTTTGTGTGCTTAGTGATTTCTTTAAGTCGATATGTAAACAAATTTTAATTTATTTTATGTTCCGAAAAATATATATATAATTCTTTGAAATAACGAATTTCATCACATCAGTGTGATGGGTTTGCATATCTTCCCTTTTGCGATAAAAAAAAATAATATTCGCAAATTAATAATAACCCTCAGCCTTGAGTGTTAGATGTTGGTAGTCACTTAAGGTTGTTCTGCGCCGAAAATTTCATAAGGATTATAATATTGTACCAAACACTGTCCAACTCTTACACATTACATTAACAGTAATTTCCCGCAAAAAATATATTTTTTCTGTTCCATAGTTTTCGTAGAAGGGCATGACAAAATGCGATTTGACTGCTTTCGCTAGATACCTAAAGTAAAACTACTGAAATGGTATGAAATAAATAATGTACAGTGAAAGTCAATGTATTAAGCTACAGAATAACGACTTTTGTAATTTCACGTAAAAATGTTCTGTATTTAAAAAATTCTTGACTACACCTCAATTTTTGCATATCTTTGGAATACCTGTATTTAAAAAATATTTTTACAGAAATAACACATGCGCTTGTACGAAAACTATGGAACCAAAAAATATCGTATTTGTGGAAATTAATTTTTAATGTAATTTTTTAGAGTCGGACAGTGGTTGGTACAACTGTAAAATCACGAATTTTTCGGTACAGAGCGCCCTGAAGAGACTGATTCATCCCGTATGCAGAAATGACCAATTTTTGTATACTGAGTCCAGGTTGCGAGGAATAATAGTGAATGTCTGTTTATAGAAACATTGCATTTTACGATTTTGTTCGTATTTTCCAATAATATGGTAAATATGTGTTATTTGATCTCCATTAAACGTTAAAGCTAATTACTATCTTAAATTCTATATTTTATTAATTAATTCAGAACCATGCTTAAGTATTTCGATTGCAATGTGAGTAAAATAATGTAAGGTAATAGCTAAGCCCTCATGGTGTTTGAATAAATCTCTCTAGAATCTTCAATTACGAAGAAGTAGATTTCAAGCAATATAACGATTCAAGACGCCACAGTCCCGTATTTCTACTTCGTTCGCAACGCTTATTTTGTTGATACCAATGGATATCAGATATCGTCAACCCGTCACTTTGTATTGTTGAAAATCATTTTCACAGTGTTTTAATTTTTTCAAGGCAAACATTGAGATGTCAACAAATTAGTTTTGCAGTTTCTCGATAATTACATAATGATCGAACACCACCTTACATTTTTCTCTAAAATAAGGAATAAATAAAGAAAATAATTCAATAAAAACTGTTCAAAGATTTTACGATATACGTTCTTCTTTAGGACAAAATAATTTTTTTTGTGAAAAAATAGAACAGTAGGAATGACGGATCAAATCTTACGGCGTTGCTGTTTAGTTTAGCAGTGGTTCTGAAAATGTTTTTTTCCGCAAATTAATACATATATAAAAATTCATTCTTACAGTTTTAAGACTTATATATATATATATATATATATATATATATATATATATATATATATATATATATATATATCATCGTTTGTATCTTAATTCTTCTGTTGCAATACACCAAACGTATTTTTAGATTTTTGCTCCTAAAATATCACATATTTTGTGGTCAAAATAAGCCAAAATGAAGCAAAATAAGTTTTTGCTAGCAAATGGTACATTATTTTAAGAAACTCTCTGGCAAAATTGTGTATCGTATGGCTGTACACAGTGTCAAATTTTTTCAAAGCATTTGGTTTAAAATATTCGAGTTATTTGCAATTGTTTAAAATAAATGAATGATCATGGCCTTAAAGGTGCCTTCATAGATAGGCTATTTCTGTGTGAGTGACGCAAACTTAATAGAGCGCTAAGGGTACCGCTGGCCGGCGTATATAATGTAGTATCAACTGTACGAGCATGCCACTCAACATATATGCAGTCCTTTACCATTCTTATTTTCCCAGTAGGACTGTGGGTAGTTACTATTTTATTTTAATTGTGGGAGAAATTCATTAAGTATATATACTTTTGTTTACGAAATACATTAGTATTTTCCATATACGGCTGCCTTAAAAACATATTTGAGGGATCTGAACTTAATGTTTGTAATAAGTGAGCTGAATTTTCAATCTTGTATCCATATTGTTTGAAGTGTGTGTTTTTCACACAGATAATCGTAATATAATACACGTTTAAGTAGTGTCTTCGAAAAAAGAATAATATCAACTCGCTGCAAAGTAATTTAGGCGCAGGTAGAGGGACGTCTCTTAATGTTATGTTACATGAATGTTGTATTACGTTATTGGAGAACATTAATAAGAAAAGACACCTCGTGATAGTTATGTAACACACATTGACGGTACTCATAATGCAGCTCCTTACAAGTTGGCATTTAAAGGAGCAAATATTGGAGTGTGTAATTGGCATGGCCGAGTAAAGATTACTGTACGCGTAACCTATCAAAGTAGTTTCCGGTATACTTAATAACTGGCGAGATAGCATAGGTAATTTCAAATATTGCGAACAGGCCGTTAAAAAAAACTGCAACGATACACCAGGGATAAAAGTTTAAAACTAAATTTTATTATAAACTAAAACTTAGGAATGACGAAAAAAATGTTGCTCTTGGTATTTGAATAAATAAAACCAGTGTCACTTCTAGACTTCGGAGACGCAAATTCGACCACCCAGACAGCCACCTTAATGTCGGAATCACAATAGCACACGACAGAAGCGACACGATCACTGCGACACAGAAACAGAAGACGTCCGCCAATCAGCACCAACGTTTCCGCGATGTCAACTCGACAAAATTGGCGAAAGCGACGCGAATTCCGAATAGAAACTGTGCCAATCTTATTCGATTCGAAATTTAATTTTGCGCCCGAATGTTGCTGAAACTGGTGATATTATTGGAAAGCGCATTTATTTATTTTAAGAAAATTTTGTTGGTTGTCATACTAAAAGCATAAAACCATAATCTTTTTAAGAAAAAGTGTAATTGTGCATTTATTTCCACATTTCGGAATGCCAGTAGGTATTTAGAGTAGCATGTGTTACAAATAAACGAAAAAAAAAAACAACCCTGAAATACTGACTATAAACATATGTGGCTGTAGTAGCAGAGGTTAGTTTGTAGTGGCAATACCACCCTCTACATGATATATATTGTATGTACAGTAAAAAAAATGTGTACATTTACAAGGAAAATCTTGTAAACTAATATCAGAATATTATCAGTCAGGTAATAAAAGTGAGATGTCAGAAACCTTTTAAAGTGGAAACTAGTAAAATAAACGTTAATTAGCAAATTTTTCGATTTGAAACGAACAAAACCTAGGAGACCTGTCACATTTTACAAAACACTTCGTACTTTTACAAAAAACGTTTTTGGAAAATAGTTTCCAAAAAAATTGTGAAACACTATAAACAATTTTTTTAAAGTGAACCAGATATTAGCTGTAAATATACAACATTTGTTTGTAGATTTACAGAAATGTTTGTGAATATACAAATAAATTTGTAAAAGTACAAGTTTTTTGTAAATTTCACAAAACATTTTTGTAATGTTACAAAAAAACTTTTTTTGGAAAATAGTTTCCAAAAAGCTTTTTGTAAAAGTACAAATTCTTTTTACTGTGTATATGTATACACACAGGTGTGTGTGTGTGTGTCTATACATAGAGTATTTGTTGCGCGGCCGTCAAATTAGTGTTCACAACAACGAGAATTTGTACTGTCGCATCGCTCCCTTCGTGTCGCACCATTGTGATTCCTGCATACTAGCTCCGCCTTGATACATCGTGTCCGAAGCTGTCGCAACGGTAAGGGTGATCTAGGCACATGCGTATCATATACCATCGCCTCTTCTTGCAAGATACTGAACTGGAGTGCAGTCAATATATGTGTCGTCAGCTCGCAACTTGCGACTTTCAGCAGCGACCCTATCATACTACAACGTGATACTTAAGATAAAAAAATTCTCAGTATCTGTCTGGAGCTTTGTATAGGTCTATTCGTCAACGGAAAATTACTGCTTGTTAATTACAGTTCAACACGTATTTTGTCTGTTCTTTCATTCACGAAAGAAAACATTATGAACACGGATACAAGACGGATTCTGCTATGCCGAAACAGAAGCCGTGTTCGAAACTGCCCTTTAAGTACTTAAATTAGTCCCGCGAGTACCTTAGTATTTAGGGATATAGAGTTGTATTTTACTGCGTTGGAAATGTACACTGAATCCTCAAACAGCTCCGTAAATTCGTCTGCAATTGTTGACTTACATATAATTCTGAAACAATTATAATTTTATAACTACTGTTAGACACAGTTGTGAACATTTTGATATGATGTGCTGTGCAATAGGAAGCTAAATGAATTAAATAGTCACAATTGTATGCTCTTGCTCAAACTTTCCTCAAAGCCATAGCAACTACTATGAAGAAACGTCTCTGAAATCAGACGTTTCATTCGCCATCAACCAATGTTTTGTGTTTGCTATGTTTACCTTGAATTATTGTATCATAGCATGTAAAATATACCCACTTGCAAGCAACTTAGTAAATTTTCACTGGAAATTTTAATCGTGCACTGGTAACATAGCGCAGTTTTGAAATTTGCATTTCAAATTATAAACAATTCAAATTATCGTTATAACACCATATTGTATCATAGCATGTAAAATATACCCACTTGCAAGCAACTTAGTAAATTTTCACTGGAAATTTTAATCGTGCACTGGTAACATAGCGCAGTTTTGAAATTTGCATTTCAAATTATAAACAATTCAAATTATCGTTATAACACCAGTTGATTTTTCAAAATTTATGGTACTCCATTTGTACACTTTTCCCACAAAATTGCTGAATCAAGTATCACAAAAATATAGAATTACTTAATATATATAAAAAAAAACATTTTTCAACGCTTAATCTGAGCACTATCAATTGATTACCTGTTTTGCAAACTGCAAAGGCTAAGACGTTGCGTTGAAAAGAGAAGTACCTCTATAGCTCTTGGATGGGCACGTATAATTTCAGCATGTGCTTTTAAAATATTTCCGATTGGCTGATTTTATTATTCTTCACTATTACGCCTGGCATACATTCATTTCATTATTCCATGGTTTAAATGCATTTCCAACAACACCAAAAGGTTTGACACAGTG
The DNA here is from genome assembly GCA_003012365.1 of Medauroidea extradentata. NCBI lineage: Eukaryota > Metazoa > Arthropoda > Insecta > Phasmatodea > Phasmatidae > Medauroidea > Medauroidea extradentata. The sequence goes on from PNEQ01119090.1 coordinate 54,822, forward strand.
GTTAAACGCTGCAAACAGATACGGGAGAAACAGGGTTCCGATCCTGACTCAGGCCAAACTGATTTTTGTTTCGCATGGTTTCCCGAAATTGCTCCAGGCAAATGCTGGGATGTTTCCTTAACAAAGGCCATGGCGGATTCCATTCCCAGTTTCTGCCTTTGTGTAAAGTTGTGTGTCATCGTCTGTAATTAACTTGCCGTCGACGAGACGTTAAAGCCGAATAAAAATTAAATAAATCATGTCATTTCACTGCTATCCTATGAAAGACGTGAGCAATATTACCTTGTTCGGAAACAACGCATTTTCTAGAGTGAATTAAACGGTAACTTACGTAAGATACAGCGAACATAAAGTAAAGATACAATATGGTATCGACATTTGTGGTGATTATTTATTATTTTATTAATCGTATTGCTTTACACTAAAATGTACAATACTTATTCCATCCACTGAATAGCGAATCCTAACTAACCGAAAGTCATCCACATATTCGTGGAACATCCCTTCGTGTGCAGGACTGCACCACATACACACACACGTGAAGCGGACTTCCTGCATGTAATCGAAGTAGGATGCCCCTTCAAATGTATACTAAAATAATCGATGGTGTAGTTCAGGACTGAACATCACCATTTATATAGCAGGCCATGTTTTCTGATCTTATAGCAAACACACTAATAGAAATAACGTATTATGATACACGTACTCAAGTAGGAACTCCGGGTAATGGACAACACATCTCCGTCAATTTTTAAAATAGATGGGAATGAATAGCACTGAATAGCGACACAGCTACTGGTATGCCTTCTCTACACCGATAATTCGGCAATTCATTTCGTAATCTCTAATATTAAACATCTGTTCCCTGTAATAAAAAATTACTCTTAATTAGGTGCCATAGAATAGTTTGACACACAATCCTGTACACACGAAGAGCCTTGAAAATTATGAAGAATCAAAATGAAACTAATTATACTGCGCCCCTCCTTTTTTTTCCCCTCGACGCGTGTTAAGTACTTGCTTCGCCAATGGAGGAACTAACAACAAAATAACCTAGCATCCCATGCACGCAGCTACTAATTCTCCACATCGTAATTTACGAAAAGTGAATCACAAAAGTCTACACGATTCTCTTGGTAACTGAACAATAGGCTTGGAAAAAAGGTTGGCGCGCAATAAAGTGCAGTGGAGGGTACGGAGAGGCGCGCTTGAACTCGAGTTAACATGCGCGGTTATTTGTCGGCATGATAACTCATCTTTTGTTGCCGAGGGACGCAGAGAGCAGCGCGGAGTCGCTGGCTGGCAGCCGGCCAAACACTCTCATATTTCACATCGGCAGCCATGGTTGCAGGGGAGGAGGCGAGCTGTTGGGAGGGCAACTTGCCTGCGTAAAAATGAATAACAAAGTCTCCATGCAGGGGCACGGGCATGCCCCTGAATAATGAAGATGGCGATTAGCGGGAGAAGAGTTCAGTCTCGTCGCAGGGACGTGAAATATGTGAAGAAGTGGAGGGCAAGTTGGGGCGCCGTACATTCTCCGACTACCGCACAAGTCGGCCGGCATAATGGGACGGCACTTCCGCCCGTCGTCCGCCCGATAACCAGACACGCCAAGAGTCCCGCCTGCATCCCACGGGAAAATAATCCCCCGAAGTCGCGTAACTATTTCGATTACTAAAGTCGCGCATACTTCTCCGAGCGGAGAGATTTTATTCACGAACAGTGAGAGATAAATAGCCTCTAAATACATTACAAGAAAGATAGAAGTTGTTACACATCACTAACTAGTCTTTTTCTTGTCTTGGGCAGAGTGTAAGAAACTAAGAAAGGAAAATGTCTAGACCCATTAGTTATGTCGAAAGTTTGAGTCTTTTGATTCCGTCGCCAAAGAATATAAAATGACTGAACCAACTCGGGAAACAACTTCGTTACAAAGTAAGGTTATCAAGTATAACCATATTTTGTTATCTGTAGTAACTTTCATAGACACGTAAATTACAATACATATTCAGAATTTTTATTATCTATTGCTTTTTTATAATAAGAGATAAGGGTACGGAGTGTTTAGACACACCGTTTAAATGGGAAACTAATATTACAATCAATTAATTATCAGTGTGTAAATTATAAAGATATCACCTAAAAACCAAAAAAGGAGTGTTTTTTATTATTCACGTATTTTTGTGAAATACGATCATAAAAATTAACGTATAATCTAGAAATGATATATAAAATACATGAAAATGCAAAGTTTCTAACATTGCAGCTTTTATCCTCGAAATTTAAAGTAAACAAATTTATCTGAATCAAGTATCTTTACAATTGATTTCCCTTTTAAATTCTGGGGCTGCAAGTTTTAGTAGGCATATCCGTTATGTATGTATGTATTCCTTTACTGTTGTTACTAGAGTAATTTAATCAGGACTTGTGAGAAACTTCAGTGTAGTTTTGCGTAAGCCACTTAAAATGCCGTATTTTTACAAGAGTAATAAGGTAAAATTAAGGGTGAATAGAGGAAAATATACCAAAACCTTCTGTTGAGAATTTCGCAGTAATCGTACAAATTATATCATCATTAAAGGTAGTAAAACGCAACAATATTTCGTGCCACCGCACTTTCCAAAATAGCATAGCAACCTGCGCCTTGTATTATTGTAGGATGGTTATGGTGTTGATTAAAGACGATTTACAAATATTTAGTAGCGGAACGCCATATATATACATATATATATATATATATATATATATATATATATATGTGTATATATAAAATATAAATATATATTGTGGTAGTTAGGTGTAGTGTTTATAATCTTAACAGTGTTGTTGACAGTAACACAACACTTCTGGCATGATTGAGTGAAAAATGGATAAAGTCAATAAACAGATGACTGTTAGTAAACTCCATACAACTGATTTTATGTGTGCTTCAAGGTGTTAGTTTCCAAGTAACCAGGGGTGTTTGATGAAAAATTCAAGTG